>JADDOH010008108.1:0-67719 GCA_016648135.1 Agrypnia vestita
ATTTGGCTGCTACTGGGATTCGAACCACGGATCTCCTCCTAGCCGGGACAGGCGCGTTATCCAATTACGCTATTATATTACAGGTAAGGTCGATATATTTCCGTGAATATATCGATCTTACCTGTAAGTCTCATTTATTAATTAAGTAACATATATTATCAATTTTTAGAGCAATCCACTTTTTCTGGTACGGTATTTAATTCATTTTTTTTTGTACACAGATCAAGTGAACAACAGAATGATATTTCATGATTTTTAAAATTATTTTTAATGACGAATAACGTATTTTAATAAAAAGTTGGTAGGTACCTACCCACGTAGCTCATTGAGAAATTATTACCTATATACGAGAAAAACCTACTCATTTCGAACAAAATAATTATATTTTGTTCAGGTTTATCTTTACTTTTATGGCATCAGTTAATTATTAATTCATTAATAGTTTTCAGTATATATGTGGGTACGATTTATTTACTCTTAATTACCTATCTACAATTTTAAATGGTGAGAATTCCGAAAAATATGAATAAATTATTTAAGAGAAACGAAGTTAAAAATAATACCTAGGTACTTACGGTTATTTTTGACAGTTAAAATTTTGAATTATTATTTATTCTGTTTTTCTATATTTTTCTGATATGAACGCAGGACCTAGGTACGTCTGCGCCATTTGCATCCACCTCAAGTCGGCCCTTATGACAGAATGGGGTCTGGACTGGTTGACTCATGCGGTGCAGCGCAAGACGGGGGAATATGGAAGAGCCTTGTCGAGTCTTTGGGTCCCCGACCCTTCTAGGATAAAGGTATAAGAGAAACACGGCAGAATATCCCAGAAAAATTCAAAGAAGAAGATTTTATGTTCTGAATGAATAAAGAAAAATAAATATTTTAAACAATCGTATTCAGATTTTTTTTTAAATTTCGGACATTAGGTGTGTGCATCCAGAGAAATGTCAAATCTTGCGTCTCATGATGCAGTGAAAGACTGCTTGAATTGGGTCCCTGGAAGAAGAGGAACGTCTTGAGCGAAAAACTTAAAGCAATGGGTTGGGACAATCTACTAAAGGGCTTTTCCGGGCCGCAGTAAACGTAATAATTGCTAACATTATGTCAACTTCCAGAAGAGGAATAAATATTCTATATTTTTAAATTGTAATATTAAACAATATTATTTTTAATGCGTAGGTACCTATATGATATATTTCCGAATTATTTAACATATTATACCTATACTAGAATAGGTCTGAAAATTATTATTTAAATTTTTTAACTCCTTTTATAGACCAGAATATTTTTTCTAACAATATTATTATATGTAGGTATATTCTGAGATCACATTTACTGAATTCTGTTAAATTGAATAATTGTGTTCTCAGAACATACAAATAAAAATATATATTTTTTAAATATATCCTGGTTTGTAAAGGATTTAAAAAAATATAATAAAATTTTTCAGGAGTATTCTAGTGTATATGTTAAGTGATTCGGAAGAATATCATATTTATACATGTAGGTAGGTACCTAGGTACGTTAAAAATAATATTGCCTAATATTGGAGTTTTAAAATATAGAGGTAGGTACCATTATCAATATCATCAATGGAATAAATATTCATCTTATTAAAATAAAATAAATAATTTACATGTTATAGGTAGGTTATATTTCATTTTCATCTATTTTCTGTATACTTATATAACCTACAATTAATGCAAAAATTCACATTGCAAATTACATGGTGACTTTTTTAATATCCTTAAAAAACACAATGAATTTCTTATAAGATATCTACTTATTAATCACTTGAAAATTCTTATTTTTAGAACGCAATTGTACGCTTACAAAACATTAATTGATTGGGTAATAAATAAAAAAGGTGTCCAAGCACGTAGATAGTTAATAAATACATGATAGTTTTTAATAGGAGGCCATAGTTCTCAATATTTATATCTACTTTTTGAAATGATCTCACTGGCCAGACCATACCTGCAGATTTGTCACGGATAATGAGACCTTCACACAATATTATGTACTTGAAACCTTTTGATAATTTAATATAGCGAGTACAATAAAAATACTGACCATACAATAAACTTTATTTTACGATTACGAATATAATATCGGGAACATAATTAATTTGAGTTGTCAAAAACACGCTTACCTATTTAATTAACCGTCTGCTTAAGATACCACGAACATAACTTATTTCATGCCAAGAATATTTAACATGATGATTTATTTTCTTTATCTTCAAAAAAAAATCGGACAAACTCTCTCGTGGTCGTAATAAAGGAACTGAGAAAGAAGATCTTATGATTTATAGAATATTTTTATAAAAGCTGTAAATACATTTTATAAAAATATATTTTTAAATTAATAAAAAATAGACGCTCGCATAAAACCGATATTTATTTAATTATCAACTCAAATTCAATAGAGCCAGCTTTATATAGTACTAATAATAAATTAAAAATTATATATAAAATATCAAGGATAAATATGGTATTTAAAAATAAATCGGGTGTGTAGTTATAAATTCATTTGTAATGATCATTTTTGTACAGTTAAAACTTGTAATATTAGAAGTAAGTAGCACATACCTACGATTTTTTTACGTTTGCTTTTACGACACGCTTAATTAGCAAATACTATTCTGAAATTGCTAATCATCTTTCGGAAACACACCATTCTTTCGATACTAATGAGAGTTTATAATTTTTACATACAAATAATATTTTGGAAAATAAAATTTTACATGCATATGATAATCATCGTTTGGAAACAGAACATTCTTTCGATACTAATGAGAGTTTATAATTTTTACATACAAATAATATTTTGGAAAATAAAATTTTACATGCATATAATAATCGTCGTTTGGAAACAGACCATTCTTTCGATACTAATGAGAGTTTATAACTTTTACATACAAATAATATAGGATAAGAGTAAGATAGATTAGAAAGTGGCAAACAAAATATTATAAGAATGTTCTTAGGTTTTCATGGCCACTCAGAATCTTCAGGTTTGTGTTTTCTGGGGCATCATGCCGTGTTATTACGATCTTTCGGATCCCATTGCAGGGGTCCATCACATCAGCCCTGATGATGGATCCTGCAATGGGATTCGAAACGTAGGCCGGAAAAGTCGTAATAACACGGCATAATACCCCAGAAAACACAAACCCGAAGATAAATATTATAAATAAACATATCATTTTTTCTAATTAATTATTTGTTAGGTAGGTACCTTTTACGTTCTCATTATTTTTTGTTTTTGTTAATTTGTATACTTCGAATTAAATTTTTTGTTAGGTAGGTACACGTTGTATCCTGACGAAACCTCCTAAACACGTTGATTATTCTATAAATAGAGGTTTTATAAAACGTATTTTCTTTTTATCAATATAGAAACATTTAAAACGTTTGTTGCGGATAACTGGATAATTGAGTTCCTACCTGCAGAGGCTTCGCTGCTGTTGGCCTCGAACGTCTTGCTGGTCATCTGGAACAGGGCGTCCAGCGGCGTGCCCAGCGGGGGGGCCCGCGGCCTGGCGCCCGGCCTGGCCCCGCCCGGGGAGCAGCACTCGGAGCCGGAGCTCGACCTGGAACTGGCCGTCTCGCTGTCCGCCGCGCTTCTCCCCAGCAGCCTCTGCGCCCTCAGCTGCTGCAGCTCCAGCTGCAGCTCCGCCCTGGCCCTCCACGGCTCGCCCAGCTCCAGCTGCAGCTCTCTGCTCCTCCACGGCTCCCCCAGCTCCATGTGCTGCTGCAGCTGCAGCTGCTGCTCGAGCCTCAGCTGCTGCTGCAGCCTCTGCAGGGCGTGCGCGGACTCCCTCGCGTGCAGGTCCCAGGGCCGGACGATCTTCTGCTGCTCCCTGACGGGCCGGTGCGAGAGGATGTCCAGGATCGAGAAGGACTTCACCCCGTCGAAGTGCCTGTGCGCCGTGGGGACGTTCCGCTCCTCCGGAGACGCCGGCCTTCTCGTCTCCTCTCGCTCCAGAGGGACCATCTTGAGTTTCTTCAGGGGCTTGAAGTAGTCGTCCGCCGGGGAGGCCGGCGGGCTGGGACACCCCACGCTTATCTCGTCCTCGCTGGAGGCGCGACTTTCCGCGTCGTCGTGCATGTTCGGGTCCTGTCGCCACAACATGCAAGCTGCCTCGGTCCACTATTGGCGCGATAATCCTTCGAGTTCGTGCGCAAACTTGACTCGTAATTTGCTCATCTAGGTCCCGTGTCCATCGATCTAGCGAATCCACATTTTTAAATTCAAAATTAATCAATGTTTCGATTGAAATTTTGTTCAAATAAGATGGTTTTGACTAGAATGTATAAACATAATTCTAAAACATTAATTTAGCGATAAATTTAAATAATACTTTTATTCATTAGTACAAAAAATTATAAAAAAAACGATGCGCAAAAGTTAAAACGTCGTAACCACTTTTTTACGTAAAACATCGCAGTTTGGCGTGTACCGTTATAAAATCTTTTCCACAAAATGTTTTACATTCATCGAGATATACTGTTAAAATACCACCGTCACCACATTGCAGCAAAATTGCGAAATGTGAAAATTCACAAAAAAACACAAACTGTCACAAAGTCGACGCGGGATTCACGCAAGTTCCAAAATGTTTACGAAATTCGCCGAAACGTCGGTGGCTCGATCGCGCGCCGAACCGGCCCGTTGCGTAAGATCGCGCTTGACGGATAAGCGGACGTCAACATCGGATTGTTACCGCGGATATGACAGGCGGGCCTTAGTTAGCGTCTCTCTACCCGCGCGTCGGCTCGTTTGAGCGCGGAATGACGGATGAATTACGGCCCCGGCCCCCCGGGCTGGGCGGGCCGGCGCGGGGCGCGCCAATGGCGGCGCGGCGCTCGCCTTTGAATTTGCCGCCGCGAGAGAGGCGCGCGCCGCCATTGGCGCGGCCGCGGCCCGGGGGCGGGCCGGCCGGCGACCAATCGGGCGGCGCCGAGTGCCGGCGCAAAAAGGCCGTATTCCCCGAAAGGGGCCCGAGATTAGCGGCGGTTTTGTTGTGTGTATTTTTCTATGCTAATTCAGTCCGCTTTCCTTTATTGCCTTAAACGATTTTCATTGTGCGAATGCTCTGGGGCCTTAAATGCAGTAGCGCGGTTAAATAAATTGAATGCGTGTGTTTTTGTTTTGTTTTGCACGCGAGTGCCCAAATTGTTGCACGCGGCCAATGTGTTTTTTATTTTATTTTTATTAACGTCATGTTTGATGTTGCCCAAAAAAGAGAAATATGTTGCAGGTACAACAGTTTACAAAATGTAGGTAGGAACCTCACTAATTTAACGATCGGTGTAATATTAAATGAAATATTTAAAACAAAATAAGAACACCTAACATTTTTTTTGTGCAACATATTTTCATGCATTGTGAGCTTCAATTTGAATAAATTTATAAAAATCCATAGGTAGCAAGCAGGTCTGGATTTAATATAGGACTAAATCAGCTGTAAGCAGTCGATAGGTAGGTACTTACTTACCTACTTTGAATTAAGCTGTAGGTAGGTACCGACTTAGGTAATTAGAATTTATACTAAATAAATATAAATAAAGTATTTATCTCGTAATATTCCTATCACTATCATATGTGGGGTATAAAAGCAAAGGCAGCAACATACAAAAAATAAAAATTTGAATGCAGTCGCCGAGGATTAGGCTAGGTACTAATCCTACCAACTATCTATTGAATCCTAGATTTTAGAATAATATAAAATAAAGTACCTACCTACCTAGATATCTTTGTTACTGTATTTTATTTTTAACAAATAGACCGTCAACAGGTCATTATTAATTGACCCTAATAGATGGTCCTAGGGTGATAGGTATTAGAGTACAAAGTATGAATATTTTGTGAACCTTTTGAATATTATAAAATTACACAATACACTTTTTAGGATGAATTAATAATAAATATTAACTTATTGCTGAAATAAATTGTAAATAATATTCAGAACAAAATAAAAACTGATGCAACTCAATAATCTATCCCTTACAATATCATGTTTCCTATAAAATATTTCCTATAAAATCTCGAATTAGAGGTAGGTACATTATGAATTAGTAATCCTCGATGACTGCATTATTTATTAGTGTCTTTTCTTTTGTTCCCCACATATTATTATAATTTTAATAAAAAATATGATTTTTTGGATATTTTATGTTTCTAAATAGGTACATAGGTACCTATATAGGTATTTATATAGGTAGGTCTACAACTCATAAAAGAGCTTGTAGCCCAGGGCGAGTTATTTACATAGTAGGTTATTAGTAGGGACTATTGTTAAAATTCCGTAATCTTAAAACTTATAAGTATTTATATGTTGAAAAAATAATAAATAATAATGCCAACATAATCTATGTTGCATGGTTATCTAATATTATATTAATATTTTTTTAATTAAGTATTATCTCAAGCGCCACTTACAAGGCCTTTTCGACCCTGGGTAGGTAGGTATTCAGGTATTACTATTAAAAATATATTTTTACACACCTATCTATTTAATATAGATAGGGGTTTGAATGATGTCTAAGGTAGATAGCTACCTACCTATCTACCTTAAACCTACCATCTTAGGTAGGTAGATACCTAACTCATCAAATTAAGTAGGTACCTATACACCAGGGGCGTACAGCGAGAACATAACATTTTCCGTAGCATATAACCTAAGTATATTTTCAAAAAATAAAATAAAATATATATATAGATATCTTGTTATATTCCTGCCACAATTAATATAATATTATTCAGATTGTTATTATCCCAAATATACCTACGTCAAAGTAAAAGTTATGCTCCAATGTAGGTAGGTACTCATTGCATGAGCCTTGTACCTACCTATTGTCAGTTTATAAGATGATCTTGAATGAAATCATGAAAAAAATACCTATAATATATAGATAGGTACTTATCTTAACTACACTGAATTGAAATATAATTTAATATATGTACCTACCTACATTTGAAAGCAGATTTAAAAAGTTTAGACCTCCTTTTCAGACATGAACACCTGTCCCTATCGTCTAGCACCTAACCATCTATGAATTTTTAAAAATACTTATATTTTATTACTTAAGTAATATTGAAATTAAATTTTTCCATTTCTAATTTTTATTTTATTTATTACAAGGATAGCACACAGGTACCTACATGCGTACAAATATTATATTTATATTTAGTAAGGTACCTACATTATTTAAAAATAACACATACCTACATCTCTTACGTAGGTACCTACTCTACCTATCTATTATCGTGATATTTTTTATTTATTTATCTATATTTTGTTGTGCGTCTTAAATACATGAGAATGGAGAAATGCTTAAATATGTGGTTGGTTAAAAATAGGAAAGTGTGTATGTATGTGTTATTGGTGGATCTTATATTGACAGACTCGGGAAGTGAAAAGAATCTATATTTTTTACACATATCTATATTTTGTTTTCCCTTTACTTTTGGTATTAGTTTATTTTGTTATAATACTTAATTAAAATAAGTTATTGGATTGCTGGCGATTGGAGCGTGTTAGTATGCGTGATGTCACATGTCATTTCTATAATCATTTATACCGTAAACTGCCGTGCAGTTTGGCATATAAATATATGTACCTACATATGTAACAAAGGAAATAAAAATTGAAAAAATATACTATCAATTGTTTGTAATAAATATACCTATGTAGGTACTTATTTCTTATATTAAAGCAAAATGAATTTCCAAAAAAAAAATGAATTCAGTCATTTAGGATCAATAATTTATAAAGCCTACTGAATTAGAGATTTTTTAGAAAATATAGCCTGTAAATTTATAGGAAAAATAATTTTGGAAGGGATACCTGTACATAAAATCTAGAACTCAGTACACTTCAAATTAGTACCTACCTAATCCTCGGTGACTGCATTCAAAACATTTTTAATTGTTTTTTTGGATATCGCTGCCTTTGTTTTTATACCTCACATATATTATAATATCAATAATATCATAATAACTACTGTGATATGAATATCGTGATATACTTAATTTTTTATTATTTATTTCGTATAATTTCGATACTTTATTGATGTTCAATAGTTACTATATAAATTAATTAATAAAAAGATACCTAATTTAGTTTATTTTTAATCAAAATATATAGCTTTTGTCGTCAATGAAGTAGGAATATTTCCTTCAAGCAGGTAACCAATTAAGTAGGTATCTACTATCTACCTACTTACCATATTTGTAATACATTTTACTACATAATAACTGATGTAGGTATGAATAAATTTTCATAATTTTATTTTAAACAAAAATCAATAGATGGTGTCAAATAAAGTATTTAAATTACCTAATTATAATGATTTAGTATGTACCTACTCACCTAGATTATTCATTGGAAAAATCACGAGAAATTTATATTCGTAGATAAAAAGTCGGAGTATTTTGAATGTCTATTCAATCTCGCCAGAGGGCATAGGTAGAAAATACGAACATTTAAAAAAAAATACATGAATATTTTGCTTCTTTGTTTTTAATTGTGTATAACTATATCAGTAGGTACAAGAGGTATGTATCTTTACGAAATATGTTAAACTTAATTTTGTTTTCTTTACCACACCCAAAATCACTTTGTGGCATAATTGAATACGGTTAAATATTTAAACAATTAACTTTGTTTAAATCATTTATTTATTTAAAACACTCAACATCTTTCTAGACCAAAGATCTCTTATTCAGGATAAGAGTTTACTTTGTATTCTCAACATGAGTAATTTAAATAAATTAGCTGTTCAAACAATGTAAATAATTGTTTTAGTATTAATTAATTTTATTATCAACTGTTGAAATGTTCAAATCATATTCTTACTTTTGAAATGATCGGATCTTAATTTTGCAGGATACAAGAAAAAATCTTCCAGTGATCACAACTCTGTATATAGGTAGGTACCTACCTATCTAGGTAGATACCCTCCCTAGTTCAGTTCCTGTCTATGTTGACAGGAATAAAGAACTCGCGCAAGCCCCTATTGGTCGATAAAAGTACCCGATTATTCAGAAAAGGGGACAATAATCTTCATTGTGGTTAGAAAAGTGGTGAATACGTTATTAGGGGGAGCTAATAGACGAGATAGAAAAATGTTAACGGGTAAGAAAAATGCATGAAGACTTGAAACTGGTGAAATGTTAATGTCGCTTCTTTACTACAGGTTGGTTCAAAAGTTTAAATAATAATTATAATAAAAATATAAGATTTGTCAAGGCTTTCACAGACTATAAGTTCATTTGTATATTGTCACGGGATCATGGTGGTGGAAGACAAATGAAACACTCTGTTTATAGTATACATTATTTATACATATAAATGATATTGCTTTATTCGTAGTTTAAATTAAAATAATCATGTCGCACCACAAAGTAACTGCCACATCAATTGATAACTTAACGTTTGTTTACGTTTTAAAGCTTTCCGATTCATCAATTTCAAACCAGTCAAACTTAAAATGTCAAAATTGGCGATATATGATTTATATATACCTATTATATTATAGGTACCTACTATAACTGTCATTATACAGAAATAGCAATATTGCTATTTTTAGGATACGGCCGAATATTGTGTTTGATTTTGGGATGTCAAGTGATTTTGTTTTGCAACAATATGTTAGTTAACCTTTAAAATTAAAAAAAAGCTCTAAGCTAAAATTTTGAACGACACATGGAAGTCAAATTATTTACCAAGCAACCTGACGACAACGTATTTTAATTACTTTTTTAATGCTTCAAAAGGCCAGGAGGCCCAATTACAGAAGCAAAATACATCACATAGATTAAATTGTGACCTCATGAGTAAATCACACAGATTAAATTGTGACCTCACAGGGAATCGAACCCGGAACCCTCGAACACGGGAAGCCAGTGTCATACCCATTGCGCTACGAGGGTCGCACCTTCAACCTCATTTAACTCAGTTTTAGTTGAGTTTGCAGAACACCATCCAGATATGATGCAGTTTTTACCTAAGCGCATATTATAGGTTAAAATTTGCTTGTTATACGGTTCGAAATTTATGCTATGCGAATGTTTGCGCTAAACTAAATAAAAAATATTAAAAATAATTACCTTAATTATTCCGCGATTTTTAAAGCATTCCTCGAAATATGACTAAAAATGACGTCATTTTGACAGTTTCAACTGCCATAGTCAAGAGATGGAAAAGGAAGAAAAATTCCTACGATTCCGCTATTTTGGTATACCTACCTATGTTTCATACTGGAAATGCATCCACTACATGAACTATTATTTGATAAAGCTATATATAGCTGGCATAGTGATTCCTTCCAGCTATTCGTAGATTGATTGACTACATTTGCAACAACAGATATCTGTAGGTATATTTTATAAAGCTATGAAATATATTTAACTATTATACATTCGTATGTATGTAGGTATATTAACACTTTTAATAACCACAGTAGTATCCACGTCCGATTTAGTGAAGACTTAAACCGCTATATTTATTTTTAATATACCTATCCGTCACATGTGCCTAGTGACGAGACTATATAACAAGATACATAAAAAATACATTTGAAATAAAACTCTAATTACAAAAATGAGTACCCTGTTAGTGCAGTGGTCATGAAGCTCGCCTAGTGATCTGGTGGTCAGTGGTTTGAACCCCAGTCTAGGCTACCAGCAAGTTAATCCCATTTTAATATCACAGGCTTTTGGCTTAGTTTGAGAATAGTAAGAATATTGATGCCTCACGAATTCCGTTTTCGCATCTCTATTTATTAAAAAAAAAACATTTAGCTACTTGTGTGAGTATTAAAATTACATATTTCTGAATTAAATATTTGTATGTTCATTTAAGTGAAGGCTGTACGAGGTGGTACAAATACATTTGACCCCTCGGAGAAAATGGATTTGAATTATTCAATTCCCATTTTTCCAAAGCAAATTGCACGTTAGCATAATTAAAGGGTCAAACGGCAATTTGTCGTGAAAATGGAGCACCTGTTCCGTTTTCAGAGTAAAAAACTAATAAAATTACTTTTTGCACCGCTCTAACACGTGACGATTACATCATTCATTTCATTCGCTTTTCAATTTCAATGTGATCAATTTTGTTCCACCGTTTTGTTAACTTCTGATTCACATAAAGTTATGATCTACAGTAGCGGTCGTGTTAATTGCACTACATTGTTGCTTAATTTAAGAATTGTTTATTTATAACAAGTTAAATGAAACTGGTGAATAAAAGTTAACTAAAGGTTTTTTGGTTGTATCCGAATCCTTTGACATGTTTAATTGTATGACTTCTCATGAGGTTTGCAGACTTACCAGACAAGGCAAATAAGGTTGTATATCATCAGCATCATCAGACTATGATCGAGGATTTTTTCTCGTGTAGTAGACTTCGCTATTATCATTTATCTGCATGTCTTGTCACATTGTCTTTTCTAACATGTGACAAGTGATACTGGTGGCTCATAACAGAGTTCTGGTGACAACTCTAATATGTGGAAGTGATGCCTAGTATTAGAAAAAAGGAATGAAATTAGACTGAATGTGATGGAAAATGAATGACTGCATGTGTTGCTAAGGGGCATGTGCGGAAAATCTTTGGTGGGGTATGAAAAAATTATAATTGTATAGATACGTAGACGTACGTCTGGCAAATTCATTTATCAAAGAGTAAAGAATGAAGATGTGAAGAAAATAATGTAAAAATGATCTTAGCGTAGTTAATAGAATCAAAAAGAGTCACTCGGTCGGAAAGAGCGAATGAATGAGTAAATAATGGTAATAAAAATATTTTAATTTGGCAATACGATCTACCACATCAACAAGTTTTGATTTCTCTCAGACTTACGCCTAGAATTTGTCTCTCCATAGATCATAGATCGCTGTTTACATGTTAGTTTACATATGGTCCCCGCAGTCACCGTGATAGATTTCAGATCATAAGTAAGCACAGGGAGGATGCATGTTTCAAACACTTTTCTTTTTCAATTCTTAAGGACATGATTGAATTTCCTAAAGGCTGCCCAACCTAGACCAATTCTTCTGGGTATTTCTGCTATCAGGTTTTCCTTTCCTAATTTGATCTTATGTGTAAGATATATATGATATATAATATATATATATAGGATATTATAGAGATGATATATATTATATATATATATATATATATATTATATATATATATATATATATATATATATATATAATATATATATATATATATATTATATATATTATGCATATTCAACAGCTTCAATTGTCTTGTTATCCATTGTGATACTACTGATGTTAGATAGACTCACTCTCAGGCAGCAATATGCAAAAAAAAAATTAATGCAGTTGAGGATTACTAATTTTTAGTACACTGAATTAGAGATTTTATAGGAACACAGCCTATTACATGATATTGGAAGGGACGGATACACAAAATCTAGAATTCAGTACATTTTAAATTAGTAACAATCAAAACATTTTTTAATTTTTTTTGGATAGGTATTTATTTATTATATTTCTACGATTTACACTTATTACAATAAAATAAGAAACTTATATATATTATCTAGATAACAGTGTACATTATAAAGGTGAATAATATCTGCTTGCAAGATCGTTTAAAAATGTATACATATACATATATTTGATATTTATAACACAATATCTTTTGTAACAATTTTATGGTTTGCTAGGGGATTTGATTATGCTAGAATAATCTGTATGTAAAATGCGCCTTAAATAGACACAAAAGGAATATTCCTCTGCACTGATCCAATCCCCTCTCATAAAAACGGGATTTTGTTAATCTCTTTACAAATTAATATATTGCCGCTTTTGCTTTTATACCCCACATATATTATAAGATTTTCAGAAGAAATTAGATACAACAAGAATCATCTTTATCCTCTTGTGCTGCTTCTGTACGTGTTAACCAGCCACTGATTCTTTTTTCGTACATTTTTACTGTTGTTTCTCCCAGCTTATTCTGGGGGGACCCACCCGTCACCTTCCTTCCTTCAAGAGGATACTTCTTAGTACTCGTTATTCTAGCATTCTTAGCACACGTCCAAGACACCTCATATGTGATTTTTTTGTAATGTAGATATAGGGACTTCATGCCGAGTATGCACCTGTCGGAAATTCTCTCTCTGTTCATGCATCAGTGTGACTCCCGCTACCCCCTCTTGAAAAAGTCATCTCGGAAACCACGATTCTTATTCTTAGTCTCTCCATTAGGATCCATATTAAAAGGGTGGCCTTGACACATATTAGAACACAGTCACTTATCTCCGCAACTATAGATATTTCATCCAAAGTGTAAAGAATATTCTCTATTCAAAGTCTTCTCCGAAGTTTTTGCTACTAGCTACCAGACGCCATGTCAGCTTATATACCAGCTTCGATTCATCCATGTATAATATTTCACCTTCTTGCCTACAATCGCTAGAAAATTCTTCCACAAGGTATTTGAATTTATCCACTTGCTTCAGCTGCGTCCCCTCTATATTGATCGAGTACTACTCTTTGTCTCTTCCTAAGAATATTTACCTCTGCTTTGGTAGTGCTAATCTTCAACCCTTCTCGATTACACTCTTCTTGAGTACAATAAGAATATGCAGATAAATAAATTCTATAAAGGAATAATGTTTCAAAACTCGAAACTCGCTAGATCAGTTAATGTAAAGGCAATTCATGCCTTGTAGCTCTAAGGGAACGGAATCTTAAACCCGTTTATTTAGCCAAGCCCCGTACCACAAATAAAAACAGTTCTGTAAAGAAGTAAACCATTAGAAGAAATAAGCAATTGAAAGACTCACTTAAAAAGCGTTCAGTTCTAATTAGGCAGGTTCGGCACCGGCCCTCACCTGTATTCAATCAAAACCGATTGGTGTTGCCGCGTCTGGGGACCGAAAAGCGCGGTAAATAATGTAAAAACACAAAAAATAAATTAATCAGCCGTCGGCCATTGTTGCCGACGACTTCACGGCGCGGGGACGTGACGTCATTGTGGCGTTGCCGACACCTGAAAGGATTCAATTAGCACAATCGCTCACAATCAAAGCACCGGACGTTGGGGAAAAAACAGAACTTGTCGGGAAAAAATATGAAGAAAAAAATAGACAAAACCGGTACCGGTCGAGACATTGTTCGTGGAAGGAATGTATTGGGTGTCCACATCCGTTGGCTTCGAATTATTGTAATATTATTAGCACATGTCTACTTTATATATCAACACAGATGTAGGTACGTATTTCAACAAGCGATAAATATTTATTAATGTATAATCCCTCGTAAAATGTCAATGATGACAATAACATCGAAACCTCTAGGACTTTCCACTACATTCTGGAACACACTACCGCACTTTGGAATTAGCTACATTCGAGGAACACATGGAAAAGCCTAAAAGCGACGAGAACCTTCTCCTAAGCACTAGAAAAATCTAGGAAGTTCGATAATCCAGTTTTTGGATATAAATAGCGTGGATTTAGGCCGACTCGAAAGTTGTCGTGTTTGACATTTTGAAAACTAGAATAAAAACGATTTGGATGACAGATGTCAAAAATTGTGCGCAGTGCACGCGGCTCGAACGAGATTCACAATTTAAACAGTCATCGCCAACTACAATCTATTATATAGCTGACTATAAAGTCGGTTGTGTCAACTATATGTTGGCGCACTATGCATAATTCCCTGTTATTCACAATAGTCTTTATTTTAATACATATTTTAGTATATTATAAGTCATCTTCTTTGTGTAGCGCTTGTCCAGTTATCAAACGTTAGCAATCATATTGGTGATCATATGTTGCTTCAGTATCTTCAGCCAGTTCTTCGTCTTCCATGTATAGAGACTCTTTTGTTCGCAATTTTGCCTTGGAAGATGAGATACAGGATGTAGCATTTTTGTCTGTTAACTCACGATATTATCACGAATCGTAGATTTGAGAGACTAATGAAAACATTGGAAATTGATTTATTAATTAGTGATAAATTATTTAAATAAATTGACAAAAAGTAACACGAATTTTATTTAATAACAGCCTCAAATTCACACTTCATCAAATTCTCTCAAATTCACTCAAATTCATCTTGCAATTAATCACTAGTCTGTGAAACACTTCATTATTGCACTTACGTAGTCGCACTTATTTTCAACGCCAGTTAGGTAATTCGCTCTGTTATTGTGGTTGGTATCTTCAAATTCTATAACAGACCACTCCGGCCGTCGTTCCCCGGCTGATATCGCATCGATATAAATGTCGAAATAATGACTTACTGCGCAGCTGTTGGTTTCGCTTTATATACGCAACATGTTGGTTTTTCGAATTCTAAAGAACATTATTTTCTTTTCTAGTGTTTATTTTTGTCTTATAATGATCTTTTTATTGTCATCGACATACCTATATATTTTTATTTTATTCGGTCATCCAACAGGGAGACATATTTGATTGGTAAGACATAATACAGAAAAAATAGTAAAATGTCTCCCACAATTAAAAGATGACACAGATAAGACATAATTATAGATAAGTCAATTTATTTATTTATTTATTTATTCATTCATTTACGCCTAAATAGGCTTTTACATATGTAGGTATATAACAGTTATTTGCAAAAATAATATAAACAGAGAGAAAAACAAAAAAAAGAAAGTGTATATAATTTACATTATGGCGGAATGAAGCGCTCTCAGTATCGCGCCCCTATACTGTGACAGGCCAGAACCAAACACGTCCGCTATGTTTGTATAATTGTTACCTAACCTGTGTATTCTAGGTACTAGCGAGTTGTAGTGAGCATTTGTTCTAGTATTGTCACAGTAAAAAGGCGTCGGCACTCGAGTAGTTCGACTGGGTACATGGAACATTATTAAGGACAAAATTTCAGGGCTGTGGTAATGCGAGTTTACAATTTTATATAATAAAATCAGATCGGATAAAACTCTCCTGTCCGATAGTGGCAATAAACCGGTAAAATATAATAAGTTTGTATAGTTAAGATTTTCTATTGGGATATGGAGACGGAAATTTATGTAGCGTAAAAATTTATGTTGAATTCTTTCTATTGTATGAACATGAGCATTGTAATAGGGACACCAGATAGATGAGTTGTATTCGATTTGACTTCTAACAAGAGAACAATAAAGGAGTTTGACCGTTTGATTTGATATGAATGACAGATAAAACAATTTTATAGTTTCATTTAACCGATTATTCCTAATGTAACTTTAACATAAACATAAAAGGATTCATACTGTTTATAATGCACATGGTCAGGGAGGGGGACGAGTTTCTAGTATCTGCCTCACTATATGACGATACTATTTCGATATAGTTTTAAAAATATCTATTGAATTCAAGAGGTAATTATAATCTGAGCATATGCGTGAGATAGGAGAGGATTTCCCATTAAGGAAAAAGAGATACGTTTGTCTGGTAGGTCAGAGTGGGACGAAAGATAGCAAGCTGGTGATTTCAGAAGAATCAACAAGGTAATGAATTATTTGAAAAAGGAAGGATTGATCTGACAATATTGACCTGTTTTCAAAAGTGTCCAATTTATGTAATTGTGTTGAATCCGTATAGTTAAAACTCAAATTAAATTTGTAGTTAATATGCTTAATAAATATTTTTTTAACGTTTTCGATTCTGTTTACATTAAATTTATGTGTGGATGACCATAATGTCGAATAAAATTCAAAGTGAGTTCGAATGTAGGTTGTGTATAGTCTCCTAATTTGCCTGAATGGTTTGCCAAGACGCATTATGAAGCCGGACACTTTGAATGCTTTACCGACAATTATTATTACGAGGGATTCTGTACGTAGTTTCTTTTACGATCTCATTACAATATTAACAGATAGGTACTCATTTACTGTACATAAGTTATTCTGTATTTTTGATAATTTTTTAATAAACAACTATATTCAATTTGTGCAACCCACGCAGCTTTCATATATTTTAACCCATCACAAGAAAATTAATAAAGTTTCACCGCAATAGTCTTGTATGCATATGGATCCCTACATATACATAGATACCAACGGCATTTGTTTCTCTGGGGTTGTTCTGTAATTGTAAAAATGTCCACTTACAATCGTTAAAGTTTCCATCAAGTCATCTGATTGGCTGATGGGAATTATTAGAGGGCCCTCGCCCAGCTAAAACAGCGGGCCCTACGACACCCGCAGATTAAATTAATTATAGCTTCATACAAATTGGTGGAGGCGCACTATTAGTGGGTCGTATCAACCGCTCCCACCCTACGATATTCTCGGCTAGATGCGGTGGACTAGCAGGGGTGTTAAAGCTGAAACTAGTTTCCAGATGATACACTTATTATTTTATTTAATACTAACTGTAACCCGCCTAAAATGACGGTACTTTTAAATGTCCACACACAAGAATCATAATTCTTTTTGGTGAAGTGTAACATATGAAAAAAATTGAATTGAAAATATTTGCTAGGTATCATTGTAATAAAATATTATATGTATTATAAGTTAAATAAAAAAACAAAAAAACGTGTCGGTTCGTAAGGAATAAGTATTTATTTAAATACATATAAAAAAAATACTATTTTTTTTACAATAAAGAAGTTGAAATGTTGAACGTATGAGCGAAGAAACAATGGTTAAGAAAATATATGGGGGCGAGTCTTAAAGGCAACAGGAATAGATGGATCTAACTTCAAAATTTCTACACATTTTTCAGATGTTATTCAACCAGCTTTTTATACCTCCTAATAATAAATTTAAAAAATACATATTTATTAAATAATAAGGATAAGGATAATTTTTAAAAAAATCGCGTGTTTATAAATTGATTTGTAATGATTTTGATTATTTGTATATAGGATCATGTAGAAATCTTGAAGTTACAGTTAAGGAACACTAAAGTAGGAACAATAAATTTTTAAATAGCAATAATTATTCTGAATTTTCTAACCATCTTTTGGCTATGGATCATTCGTTTGATATTAATAAGTGTTTACAAATTTTACATACAAATTATACAGAATCACAATTTGATAAATTAGAAATTTTGGAAATAAGAAAAAGTGTTAATAATAAATTGAATATTATAAATAACCAGGTCCTTCTTACAAATAGTTATCTTTTAAATTTATTTTTATGTTAAGTAGGTACTTTATTATTATTCATTTTCCATACATAACTTTGTTATATTGATTTGTATTTGTATGTATATTTTTTATTATAATATTACTTTCAATGCTTGCGCTATATCTTTTCACTCTACATTAATACTTTTTTATTTTTATATATCTATTATATTATGTTTTTTTTATACTTCTGCTTTTTATATACATACTTGCTTTTTGCTTTATATTATATTATATTTATCTTTATATATTTGTATCTATATTTTAAGTATTTTCTTTTCTCTTTATGTCATCATTATGTTTAGGTAGATGTTTTTTTTCTCTTTGAACTATCAATATATTCTGATTATGTACACTTACCTATCTATTGTAAAAGCCCTATAGGGCGTTAATTAATAAATAAAAGAAATAAATAAATAAATATTTTGATTATCTATACTTCGATTTTTAAATTTAATTTTGTTAATATACCTACATTTGTTATCCTGACAAAGGCGCCATGGGCTCTGAAACATGTCGAATTTTTTTCAACAAAAAAGTGGTGCAAACAAAGTTTATTTCCATAAAATATAAATTTAAAGTCATTTTCGAGTCACAGCACGCGTCATAAATTTGCCATAAGAGGCTTCTGAGGTCCAAGAACCTTGAATGCCTCTGCCCGGAATATAAAAGTAAGCCCCTTTCTCCGTCGCAGTCCATTGCAACAGTTTGAGGAAACTATCAAACAGAAAATGGCGTGCACTTGATTTCCTGTGTAATTTTGCGATGGTTTCCAATTATTATAGCCACGGTTTTAAATTATTATTAGACGCTATATAGAGCTATTACATTGCATTGTACGAGGGGGACTATTTGACATACAAATTATTTAATTTCACTGCTGATTGTTTCATCAAGGAAAAACGTAATAAAGGAGTATAATTTTAAATAATTATATAGCTTGTATGCCGCGGTAGGCGCGGACCCACATTTTCCTGCCCAATAACTATCAAAATCTATTTTATAAATAAATGCAGTAGCATATTTACCCCAGGGACGTATTAATCGCAATTATTAGAGCATATTCTTTAAGATCTTTATTATTCCTTGTATGTCTATTTGTCTGTCCGTAATTTCCTGTAACGTCCGTAATTTTTTTTTGACAGATCTTACCCAAATGTTGCAT
This sequence comes from Agrypnia vestita, assembly GCA_016648135.1. Taxonomy (NCBI): domain Eukaryota; kingdom Metazoa; phylum Arthropoda; class Insecta; order Trichoptera; family Phryganeidae; genus Agrypnia; species Agrypnia vestita. Next base: position 19,319 of record JADDOH010008108.1, read on the forward strand.
GCTTATTCTTTAAGAACTGGCATGTTAAAGTAGCTCTTTGTTGACGGGTTACAGCTAGTTCATTATTAAGATACAAAAGAATTCGCCAAATCTCGGTATATAGTATGTACCTACTACTTACCTACTATTTAAAATATAATAATAATCCTCTCCTACTCACGAGTTATATTACTAATGTAGAAGAGAAATACCATTGTCACTATCTTAATTGAAAAAAAAGTACCCGTGTATTAAATCAAAAAAATAAAAAATATCATAAATACGTTTGCTTAGTGAGACATTATTTTTTTTCGATTGGACACGAACATCCTTTTGATTGCAATGTTTCATAAAAAGTTTTAATTAGAGCCTGCACGTTGGTGTTTGGTCATCGATCAATTAAAAGAAAACATTTACATTTTGGGTATATCAATTTGAATTAAATTAAAATTTATTTGTGAAAATTTATAACCACTTTTTTAAAACAATATTATTGGTTGGTTACGGGGAAGGCACTTTACCTTACTTTATAGAAAAATTACATAATCTTAATTCCAGTTATGCTTAGTTAAGTTATGATTGTATAAGAGCGCGTCATTTACATCTACGGATCTCTTCAAGATAAGAGAATAGATATATAAATATTGTTACGAAATGGCAAAATAGATAGCTTACAGAATCCCTTGTAATATGTCACAAAACTATTGAAGGAACGAGAACAGCCTAAAGCAATCTAGAGTGGTCTACAACATTCGGGAAATACCTGGAACAACCGAGAAGCGGCGTTTTCGTATCATTAGAATAATCTAAAAAGTTATAAAATACTACCATTTGGATATAAAGAGCGCGATCTAGGCCGCCGTGCAGTGTCGTGTTTTTACATTTCGTTCGGTGCGAGTCGGCCGCAAGCCACGAGGTGATAGACAAGGTAGCCAGTCGTGAGATAGTTGAAGCGATAAATAAAGTGAAATAAACGAGCAGGAGTACCTAAGTGGCGAGATAAACCAAAGCGAGATAAACGAAAATGGAATATTCTACGAACGATGAATACGTTATTACCTATCTAGCGATAATAACGAGTTTATATACGAGTGATATATTGCAAAATAGTGTAGATTAATGAAGAGCGTTAAGTTTAATTCGTGCTAAGTAACTTTGTACATTGAATAATTAATTAATAAATCGCTAATTAATTTTGAGGGTTTTCATTTATCCTCCCGCAGCCATGACACGTGACAATACATTGCATGACTGCGGTTGATACGAAAAGTCGTCGATAGAATACTGTGTATCCACATATAAAGAAAGGCGTGGCGTTCTATCATAGATCACAATAGTGAAATGTCTAAAATTTTGAGGAGCACTTTTAAAGTTTGCAATATTTACCAGATTTCGCATATTATTTTATACTATCATCATCATCATTCTTGGCACTATAACCCTTGGTGGGTCTTGGCCTCCTCAATAATTTTCCTCCACTCATCTCTGTCTAGTGCCAGCTCTCTCCAGTTTCGAAACTCTAAGGCATAGGAGATATCTTTGAGGACGTTGTCACTCCATCTTAATTTTGGCCTTCCTAAGCTTCTTCGCCCTATTGGCCCAAAGCAGGGACTTTGGTGTTTGATGCTCGGACATTCTCTCCACATGACCCAGCCACCGAAGTCTTCCCAGTTTTATAAATTTTGTGACGTTTGGCTCCTTAAATGCTCTATTGCTCATTGTTGTAACGTCTGCGCCAAAGTCCATTTATATCTTTATCCACTATATATATTTTATATTATTGCATAAGAATTTTTAAATATGTGTGTATATTTACCTGTTTTGATATATTTTTATAATATTTCCTGAAACTTGAGTATATTTTATAGCTAAGATATATCGTTACTTGTATGGCCTAAACTCAGTGGGCATGCTGGTACAAATGGGTGAAAAATATTTTTTTACTGGAGAAAAAACAAAGCAATGTATTTGTATATTAGCCACTGATATTAAATATAAAAATTACATATTTTTATAAAATTTAATATAACAAAAAAATTGAGATAGATCTCTTTCGTGTCGGGCCTGGGTCACAGATGACCATTCTTCTTTACAGGAAACATGATTTTGGAAGAGACAGATACCTACAATCTAGAATTAAGTGTACCTACTTCAAATTAGGAATCGTTGGTGACTGCATTAAAAACGTTTTTTTTTAATTTTTGGATATTGCTTTTATACTGCACATATACAGATTTTTGATAAACTGATTTTTAATACCTATGCGAGCAAATCTTAGTGAGATCTACATACGAGTATTATGTACCATTTACCAAAAGTACAATTTTTTGGAAAACGTAATAGGTTTCTGAATTAGCTACCCTCGCAGAAGGCGCGAGGCACGAGGCCAGGATCCGGAAACTTCAGCGAGGTGTTTAAAAGGCCATCATTCGGGCTTCCACACCCCTAATGACAGGGCGGCATCCACAACCGAAAATATGAAACGTCATAAATTAAAATCACCCCTGCGCGGCCATAAAGGTTTATTGTATCAATCGCACATAATCCATCTATTCCATAATAATCTATTATAATGATTGCCGATGGTTTTGGAGATTGGGGTAGATTTGGGTAATATAGACGGAGGTGTCTGTTTGTAGGTTGCGAGGGGCTGGGAACCGCGGCCTATCGGAAAGCGGTTTACTGAGGGTGGCTTAATGCGAAGGGGCCGAAATCAATCTAGATTTGAGCATTTTGAAACTGGGTGAAATTTTAGTATACATGTCTGTGTTTGTATCTTTTTTGTAAGTTTTCGATCGTTGAGAATAATCTTTAAGAGAAGTAATCTAGTATATCGAACACTTTTAAAATGCATATGCATTTGGAGATAATAAGGTTTAACGATTTTCGTTAAACCTCATTTCGTAATTCAAATAGTATCTACTGTAAGAATTACAACTGATACAATTGCAAACCAACATGACAAAGCATAATTAATGTTTTTAGCATAATTAATGTAGCTATAGCCCGTTGCCTGTTGCTTTTCATACGATTTAGTAATTTTTTGAAACTGGTAATAGCTGAACAAAATAAAGTTACTCGAATATTAAATAATATATATATATATATATACGCATTAGATAATATCTAAATGTATTTTAAAATAATCTGTAGATACACCTCGTTTTTTTTAAATACCTACGATTTGATTAATTTATGAAGCTGGCAATGGTAAAAAGGGCATTACTCGATTCGTATTAAGTGCAATCATGATACAGATTAAATATATTATATCAGTTTTTTTCCTAAATATGTGTCTAGATCAATATTAAAAAATCTCATACATCAATATTTTAACTGCAACCTGTATGCAAATCATTTTACTTATGGAAATTTTATTAGTAAAATTTTGAGATCCTGAAAAATATTAATAGATTAAAATGAAAAATATCTGATATATCAACGCTGTACATATAATTAATCCTATGTGATGTTTTGATACACTCTGAGATAAACGAATAAAACTGTTTTATAAAATAATTGCACAGACTAGATTTATAAAAAATATTTTAAATAAATACTAGGCAGACTTTCCAGATAAACGGAAATGTTTTTTTTTAGTATATCTCCATTATAAATATGAAAAATTGACAAATTTGATTCGTTCATCTCAGAATGTACTAAACGGCACATAGGATTTATTATATATATATAACAAAGATATGACAAAAAAGGAAGATGCCAAAAAAATCTTAATCAATATTATGAAATTATTACAAGTAGGTGTACAATAAAGATTAAAAAGTTATTTTAAAAACTAATATTTTTAAATATGTTTTCTGTAAAATGAGCTATTAGGAATTAATCAATAAATAATACAAGAATCGCGATGTGTGCACCGGCAAGTAGTGCTAATGCATAATATCGTGATAAAGGATGAATTATTTCCCAAAATATTTCTGCTTTAATTAAATAACAAATAACAAATTAGGAATTAGCGTCCAACAGCCCCCCTAATGTTCTTAATTTAACAGCAATGATCGATGGGGTTTACGGGCGATAAATTCATTTTACGACCATACGGTGTGGAAAATGGACGAACGCATAGCTTTCTTATATTTGGGACGCTGCACCAGTTTCTGGAAAGGCATAGGATATTTTCATCTCAGTAGAAATTTTATGTACATTGATTATTGTTCCGGCTTATTATTTACCAGCTGTAACCCGTCAAAAATGACGGTACGTTTACATGTCGGTTCCTAAAGAATAAGTAATTATTAAAAATAAAACGGAAAAAAATTACATATAAATTTTTTTTTTCGTAAAAACTGATAAGACAGACGGACAATCAGACAACGAAATTATTATAATTGAGATAAGCAATGAAGAAATACTAAAGAAACTACAAATAGTAATTAATAAAGCAATGCGTATAATATTGAAATGTAATAGAAGAAAGAAAATAAAAAGTGTTGAATGAACTCAAATTAGATTTAGTAAATCAGAGAATAACATGTAATGTTTTGGTAAAAAAAGTTGAAATTGGCGTGGATTATTTCCCAAATACTTTAATAAAAGAATAAAACTAAATAAGGATTTTCATTCATTAAAATACAAGATGCGGCGACAGTGAGACTTGGAGAAGAAAATTAAAAACACTTCACAATTTATTTTTAATGTACAAAAAACTTAAAATCTTACAAAACAATACAAAATACATCGAATATAAAGGAGTTTAAACTGGAGTAGAAGAAGTTTACTATAAATAGCTTCTAAATGACTCATGATTAGCTTGATGGTGTAGTGGCCATGACGCTCGCCTAGTTGGCGGTGGCTCGAGCCCCATTCCAGGACATCATCAAGTTAGTCCTATTTTCATAGCACAGGCTTTTGGCTTAGTTTGAGAATAGTAAGTATATTGATGCAACAATTATTACGTATTACGTATTCATTATTAAATAAGAAAAAAGATTATGTACTACAATATGTTTTTCAATTTCAATCATGTATTAGCCCATATATGTAAAGTAAAATGTGGAACTAAATAAACAGTGAAATAAAAATATAATAAAAAATTACAATAATAAAAAAATAATAAAAATATTTTTAAAAATTCCTGAAATCTAAATTCTACTTTCTATATGATAATTTCTAACTCCTTTCAGCTGACAGCACTTCATTACTATCAATTAAAATCTTTTGACGTTTCCGAAACACGTTGTATGTAGGTTGTAGTGATATATTCAAATATAAGTGGTGCAAAAAAACAAAAATAGTATTTTCAACCATAATCATTAAATTATTTATTATTACTAATTAATTGAAATATAATTATAATAAATTAGTTTTGTTTTAGGTTATATTGAAAAAAATCTAAATATTATTTACATGTCGATTTCTTATTCAACTTATTACTAGTTAGCAACAAGTAGTTTATTTAAACGTTAAATATAAAATAATCAAAATAAACCATAACTGGGGTCAATGTTATCATTTGAGAATTGAAAAAAAAGGATCCAAACATCATAATTATTTCTCGCTAGGTGGCGCGCGAGTCGCCCGAGGTGCTGTCCCTATCATTTGTGTTTCCGGTTCCCCTTCAGGGCTGCAAGGGAGGGGAATAGGCTCGAAATAATAGGTAGGCATCTTTACCAGTGCATGTCTTACCCGCTCCCGATTTATGTGGCCTTACCACAAACAACTACGCTTAATATGAGTGAAGATTGCTGCAAATGCTATTATAAAAAAAACAATATTCATACTTACTTACTTAATTACTTACCATCACGCCATTTCCCCGTGGCGGTAAGCTGAAAGGATAGAGAGCCACACTCTTCGGTCCTGACAAACAACTCTCGCCTCATCCACATTCATACAGTGAAGTGAAGAGGGACCCACCACCCCCAAGGCCGTTTTACGAGCAATAGTTCCCTTATCGGCGCTACACTTTTGCCACCCAATTTGTCATTTTTTTATGCTAAAGTCGTCATCCTCCCCGCGCTATTTAAACTCATATGAGTGCAAGCGGCGAGACATCCATTTACAACCGCTTCACTGTCATCAAAAGCAAACCATACAATACACATTCCTACATCTTCTTGCGTTATATATCTTCTTATTTATATATTACCTATATATATTCTTTCCTCATTCATACACTCAACATGCCCAAACCACCTGAGCGACCCATTTTAATTCTATTAATTATGCTAAGGTCAACCTTAATTCTTAATTATTATTATTATTATTATTCATTCTTTACATTATCATAAATGGATTGCATATTCTGGTGTACATATTTATTTATTGAAATTAACGGACATAGTCCAATAAAATACATTCGGTACATAACATGAACAACACATAATACATAAGAATAAAAGTTATAGCAATTTTAAGGAAAAGCAAGAACAAATGAAAAATACTAACAAGATGGAGACAAGATCTAGACTATCTAATCAGAGATTGTTTGAATCTGGACAGACTTACACCGAAGAAGTCCAGATCCCGTCTTGAGTTTACAATACGACATAACCGTGCATGGAATCCATAATTGCTTCTATGATGATTAAGGAACAACAGTTCATTATTTCTGAGTCTACGGGAAGGGATGTTGAATTTTATTTGGCCCTGTAACGAAGGCACATCAGTGTGGCCATTTAGTATTTTGTATATGGTGTATTGTTTGTATTAAGTCAGTGTTTTCTCTATGTTTTTGGAGGCTATAAATTTTAAACATTGACTCAATTTCACTGTACGAGTAGTCTCCTCTATCCAAGCCCATGGTAGATACCCATACAGAAACGATGGTGCACGGATTCGATGTGACTTATTTGGTTTATATAGAAGGGAGACCAAATCACAGAGGCATATTCTAAGATAGGACGGACAAGTGAAGAGTAAAGAGTTTTGATAGTGTAAATATTTGTGAAATCAGAAGACGTTCTGTTGAAAAAGCCTAAGAGGTTTAAGGATTTATATACCACATAATCTATTTGTTCATTAAATGTTAGTTTATAGTCCAGAATAATTCCGAGGCTCTGATAGACTTGACTTCATCCAATTTTCTATTTTCTATTTTGTAGTCAATATGTGGGGTATAGAAGCAAAGACAGCAATATCCAAAAAAATTGAATGCAGACATCGAGGATTACTAATTTATAATGTACTGAACTCTAGATTTAAAGGCAACATAGCCCATACATTCATAGAAAATATGATTTTGAAGGGATAGATACATAAAATTTAGAATTCAGTACATTTTCAATTAGTTATCCTCGGTGACTGCATTCTAAACATTATTTCTATTTGTTTTAATGCACCGAGGATTATTAATTTAGAATGTACTGAATTCGAGATTTCATAGGAAACATAGCTTACCCCTTCGAAAATCGTGTTTTCAAATCACTATTAAAAGCAAAAGAAGCAATATACACTTGGACCAATCAACTCCCAAGGATGCGTCACCTGAAAAAATGGCCGTTTCATACTAAAAGCATAAGCAGCAATGTCCACTATTTTGTAGCGTACACAGCAATACTGTCCGTATTTAAAAATTGTAAATTTATTTATGCACGTATATAAAATTAAAACTGACGCGGCAATTGCTTTTAAAAACTTATTTGCAATTAGATGTACTTAGGTTTTATAGAATCCAGAGAATTTTCCTTGAGTAGGACAGGTTTTTTGCATTTATCTCAGAAACACCTCTGCGAAATAGTGTTGCTTTTGCTTTTAGATCCTTCATAATTTGTGACAAAATTTTTATAATCTAGTCGACAACAGCAGCGATCTTCAGATAAAAGCTTCCTGCAAGTATCAAATTACTAAAGAAGCCTGAAGACTTCCAAAAATTTGATAATGTGTGGATGTTCTTACGATGGAATTGGTGAACGTTGCTTTGTGTAGGGTAATCACTTAAGCCAGCTCGTACAGCCCAGGGCCATCATATAAAGAGACAGCCAAATACGTTTCCTATATTAATAGCTTCGTCTCATTATATATTCATTATTAACTTACTACCATAAAAAGTGTATTACGTATTGTGTAAAATCATGTTAATCTGGAACTCATTCATAAATTGTATTTATTGATTTGCATTAGTCTTTATTTGTTCTGAATATTATTTATTATCATTAAGTCATTATTTATTATTAATTTATCATAAAAAGTGTACTGTTTAATTATATCATATTCAAAAAATACTTAATTATAAATTGTACTCTAATGTCACTACAGGACCATCCGTTGGGGTAATTAATGACCTGTTGACGGTCTACTTGTTAAAAAAATAAAAATAATAAAAATAAAAATTCATCTTAATTAAATAATAATTCCGTGGTGGGCAATGGGTAATGGTGTTCTCAGAACAAACATATAAAAAAATATTGTTAAAATATATATTAATTTAGGTGTAGTAATGACGCATTAAAATTATTAATGTACGTTATTATTTTTTCGTCTTCCATTGTGACACGACCCATTCTGTGTATCAATATTCAATTATCATTACCGCATGTAAAAATAAATTTTCCCAGTCAGCCATTGATCATTAGGCAAAATATTTTATGAAAATTTACGACTTGTATTATACAGCACATTACGGGAAATTTAATGTCAGTGATAAATAATTTCTCATCACAATTATTTCGTTTTATCTAAGCAAGCATCTCATTTCAGGCTTTCCTCCATAGCACAAGCTTCGTTAAGTGCCTAATGGCAGAGCTGTTAAACCATTCGGCGCCATTATATGTGGGGTATAAAAGCAAAGGCAGCAATATCTAAAACATTAAAAAATGTGTAACTAAAGCATAACTTCTAACGCGCGTACATCAGTACACGCACAATTTTTTTTAATGTTTAGTTTAGTTTAATGTAGTCCACTTAATGATTCACATTCTCATATTTTATGTGATTATTTTTAAATATTTATTCATACAATATGTGTGGCGACTCACTACCGCCATCTATGAAAATAAATAAAAACATATAATTGACCAAACAGATTTCTAAACAAAATGCGTATGTCGATATACGGTGTAAGGCTCGCTCGTTTTTTTTTAAAGTAAAACATGTTTAGTTTAGTTTAATGTGGCCCATATGAGGGGTATAAAAGCAAAGGCAGCAATATCCAAAACATAAAAAAAAAAACGTTTTGAATGCAGACACCGAGGATTATTAATTTAAAATGTACTGTCTGATTTCTAGATTTTATTTATCTATCTTTTCCAAAATCATCTTTCCTATAGAATCTCGAGTTCAGTAGGTATATTATAAATTAGTAATCCTCGATGACTGCACTTTTTTTGGATATTGCTGCTTCTGCTTTTATACCCCATATATATGAATTAATTCAATATTATTTATTTTCGATTACGTTTTTCTTAAATTTATTACAATAATTTCGTTGTCTGTCTGTTCGTTCGTCCACCCGTCCGTTCGTCCGCGTAACGTCCGTAACTCTTTTACAGTATTTTTTTTGAAAGATTTTTTTTTTGGAAATTTTATTTTTAGAAATTTTTTTGAGATTACTTTTGAAAATTGTTTTTTTTTAAATAAATAAATAATTATGCCTTAGAAACCGACATGTAAAAGAACCGTCATTTTGGACCGATTACAGTTAGCATAAGGCAGTGTGAACAAGAAGCATAACATTTATTTGAACATATATTTGGAAAAAGAAAATCGAAATAAAATATTTAGCTGGCAGAATATTAAGAAATATTAACATTTGAATAATATGTTAACTGTTGTGACTGAAATATTACGAGATATATCTCTTATTTCAGTATCTTTTCAAAATAATGCTTAGGAAAAAGTTATGCATCTTGTTCTCACTGCACGCCCCTGGTAGTAAGCTATATTTATTCAACTTTCTACGAAGAAAATCGAAGTAAAATATGTCTCTAATATTGACATTTCTAACATAACTGAGAGGTTAGCAGCACAAACGTCATTATCTAATCAATTAAATTGAGATAACGTTTTTATAGCCAATTTTAAATCACGGCGGAGAATTTTAAATTAATATGCTTTTGATAAAATGTTCATAACACACAAAAACATACATTCAAAATTAGTTATCAATTGTGAAATTGACCCTGTATTCTCACAGTACGAGAAGGTAATAGATACACCGTAACATTCTGTCAGATAAATATTTAAAATGCTTTTTTTTCCAAAATGCATGTTTTCATACAACCTATGCTTCAATGTAGGTACCGACTGCACGTGCCTACTGAATAGTGTTTGAAATAAATTTAATAGAAAAAAAAAACTAATTAGGAAAACTCTTCTTTGTTCCAAGCCCCTGCTTCATACAAATTTAGTAGGGCTATCAATTACTGACTACAGACAAAATTAGGCAAACCCATCATTAGAGTGGACATTTTGATAGGCGGTTCACCCTACCGAATTACCTCCATTCTAATTTTAATACACTATTCCAAAGACATAATTGCACCTACGGAGGTAATTAAATATTGATGAACACATTCAAAAGCAGTCCAAAGTTTTTTTTTTTTTCTAATTAATTAACAATCGTGGCGCACCGACGGAGTGAAAATAAAGCTTCAGCCACGAGCAAATCATAAAGGAAAATAAGGGTTTATAACAATAATGAAGCGTTCTATTCGTACAGGAAAATTTCTAAAGAAGGAGATTCGAATAAGTAAAACATTAAAATTAAAAACATGTTTTTTTACATTTTCTTTGCATATTTATTATTCATTATATTCGTATACTTACATTTAATAATAATATGCCGACTAAAATTAATGTATTTGAAATCGGAACATTTTTTCATACTAATATTGACGAATCTCGAAGCTACGTAAGCTAGATAAGAGTACTGCCCATAAATAAGAAAGTATACAAGATCATTAAAAAATAAGGTTTAAGAGATTATTTGAGAAAAATCACAAATCATCAAAACTTCAGAATTCTTTTTATTTGTTTTTTTATTTATTTTATTTTATTGTTTATTGGAGAAAATTATTAATCTGGTACCAAAAATTTCTATAGAAAATATACACGTATACACACAATAATATATAAACATATAAAACAATCCGAAGACACTAGTAATTGGGATAGTGGGCTGAGTTTTCAATAATAATGGATTATTTTTTATATAATTAATAAAAATGTATTGAAAAATATCAACATGTTTCAGAGCCCATGGCCCCTTCGTCAGGATACAATTCTATACTAACAAATTAAATTTAAAAAATCGAAGTACAGACAATGAAAATATAGAAAATGAATTGAAAAAAATTTAAAAGATAACTATTTGTAAAAAGAACCTGGTTATTTATAATATTCAATTTACTATCAACACTTTTTTTGTACATTTTATTACAAATTATACAAAATCACAGATTGATGAATTGAAAATACATCAAACTGTGATTGTGTATAATTTGTAAACCCTTATTAATATCAAAAAGTAGTGTGTAATTGAATATTATAAATAACCAGGTCCTTTTTACAAATAGTTATCTTTTAAATTTGTTCTTTATTATTATTCATTTTCCATATACAATTTTTCTATACTTCGATTCATGAATTTAATTTGTTAATATAATATACAATTGTATCCTGACAAAGGGGCCATAGGCTCTGAAACATGTTGATATTTTTCAATACAAAAGTGGTGAAAACAAGTAAATTTTTATTAATTGAGTCACCATAAAATTATTTTGCTGCATTTGAAGAAGATTGTTTTTTATTTCATATCCAGTATTCCGTTATTGTCTTACTTAAAAAAAACTAATAAATAAATAAAATAATAACATCTCGAGTAACAGGTAACTAGGTAGCCAAAGGCGGGATCAGACAGGGATCTTTTAGTGATAATTGGATTTGGGTGTGAATCCACGATGGTGAATACAGCCAGCAATCAATTAAAATATCGTTATACGTTGATAATTGCAATATGCAACATTAAAATAACAACATAGTAACATATAATTAATCCTAAGAATATAAATAAATTGAATATTAAATAAATAAACTAACTCGCACCTCAACTATTCACCCGATCTTTGCGTCAAACGATGACAATTGGGGAGAGAAGGGGCTAAATGCAACACAGGATGAAATTAAACTATTTGGCAACAGATGAAAATACCATACACACTTGGTATAGACCCTTTTTATAGGGATGCCTTCAATTATTATGCCTTGTAAGAAAGTACAGACCTTGTTAGGAAGTAAATATATTTTAATAATTGCTGTATACTTTTACACGATTTTGGTGCTTCTTCCCATTACAGTTAAATAGGTTGTTCATTCATTAAGTGCTGGTCAACGTTCAAACTATTTGGGCAAACTTAAAATCGAGTTTCGCTGATTTATTTCCCTGTACTGGGGATAGAAAGGTGTGGGCGGAGGAATATTTATAAGTGTTCAGCCACAATCTCAATAACTCAGTGGTAACATTGAATGCCTCAACTTCCTTCAAGTCTTGTATCCTTAACAATTCGAGGAATTTTATTTGATCCCGAAGAGACTGTTCCACCAGGCTATGATTGCGTCGATCGGGCTTACAGTTGGATTTGCTATAGTCCCTGTCGCTCCCATGCCGTATGGAGAGTAGCCACCGGTCTTGAGATAGAAAATTCCTCTGGTTGTAGGGGGCGTTGCTACTCCCATGGTGGTCTGCTCGTTGCTCGTGCAAGCACCGCTGAGGAAGGTAGTCCAATTTGAGCACTTCACGGCCAAGAAGTTGGTTTCATGAAGCAGGGATTCTGCGAAAAATTGCCAAACGCGATTGTGTGCAGTGTACGGCGTCACGGAGCCGGGCTGGTTGGCTCCACCGTTAGGGTAAAAGTCTACATGACCTGAAAAAAAATCGTATTAGTCAGTAAGAAATTTGAAGACATGCTTTTATGTCAGACATGTCGCCCTTCTCTATTCTCGTAATACGCTTAGTAGCTAGCACTTTTGTTTCTAATTCCCGCATGTGAAGTATTTCTTCTTTCTGCATTCACTCTCCTGATATTTCTTATCATGGTCAGACATACAGACATTGACTTTGATTTTCTGTTATATTTGACACTCTGCCTGGCATTCCTACGTTCACGCTGTTCTTCCGTCATATTTTGAAGTCTTGCCTTCGCACTGGAATAGTACTTTTTCTTATAAATATTAATAGCTTCTTTAAAAAATAAAATATAAAGCTTTGAAATTTAGTGCGAAACTGCCATTATGAAAAAACCGCAGCGAATTTACTACTAAAGAATTACTATGAATAATACTCTCGCTTCTTTGCTACTTTTTTAGCTCTGCAGAAAAAAAATAGCTAACTAGCGAGATAGATGTACAAATTATTTTCAAGTAAGTAAATATATTATTTTATTTAATGCGTTATTTTTTTAAGACTTGAATAATAAAGAATGCGTATAATATTTATATACTTTAAATGAGAGTAAATGCATTTTAACATAATGTGTACCTGTCGCTTTTTTTTTTAATTTTTCAACATTTTTTGTATTTTTTCAAAACTGGGAATGAAACGAGATCAACTATCAATTGCGAAATTGTAACGAGATGTTAGAATCTGTAGGGATTACGCATCGAGATTTCTCGAACACTTCATAACATTCTGGAACAATCTGGAATCGACTGGAACATTCTCGTAAATACTGGAAAAGTCGAGTTACCGCTTGAATCGAGAAGAAAATTCTCGAGACATGACGAAACCAACATGTATTGAATAAAAAGGCGAAACCGCGCGGAATAGTTATTGTTGGCGCTTACAAGTGCGACTTACATAGGCGAAATAACCAATGATAAAGCAGTGTGACCAGCATGTAAACCGAGTGACAGATATCGGATAAAGTACCTACTTGTGAAAATTGAGCGGAATATGCTCGAAAGTGATCGATGCAATAGAAACTGTCTAATTTAAAGTGTTCCACTGATTAGTGGAACACTTTTAATTTCCACTAATAGGATAACAAGTGTGTGATATTTTCTAGAAACATTTAGTGACTGAATTCAAGAACCGTGCTTTGATTAAGTTCGTGTCCAGTGACTTTGAGCAATAAATAAAAGCGTAATTTGTTTGAGTGTTTCATTTGCCTCCAATAGCCAAGTCCCTTGACAATATTCCAACATGTCGCCCTTAATTCTCAGCATATACATATTAACGCTTTTTTTTGTAATCCCCTTATGGAATAATATGAAGGCTTTACTTACCGAGAGGTTTAATAATGCCATATACTCCCGCATTGGTATGGATGACGTCCACGAAACTGGCATCCGTTGATGCGAGGGTGTGGTTAGGTGTGTCGATGAAGAAGCACGGTCCGGCTGGGTCCAGGCCGCTGATCCTGCCCAGCGCTGTTCCTGTCAGGGCTCGGAAGGTCTTGCCAGCGAATCCAGAAATGTGGGAGCCGAGGCTGTGACCAATCAGATGGATGTTGCTGGGGTTGACACCACCTGGAATGGATAGTAACAAGTAAATAAAAAAAATGATGTGTAACATCTTTTTTCAATAATGCTTCGTTCATTACTCAGTAAGGCTCAGTAACGACTCATCCGAACTGCTTACAGCGATTTGGACGAGTCAGTAAAGAAGTCTGCGGCTTTCCATGAAGCACGTTGCGCATCAAAAATTTCAAAATTATTTATTTATTATAAATTAGAAATGTTAGAAATTACAAGAAGTATTATAAGCAAATATTAGTGTTGTAGCAAATTAAATATTAAAAATAACCAAATCCTTTTTGCAAATAGTTAATCATTTAAATAACATTATGAAAATAAGTGACAATAAGAGGCATTAAAACAGAGACATAGTTAGATACATAAGTGAAACTTCATTCATATCTTGCGCCACAGAGCATTGTGTAGGTAGATGTGTTTGGATATTAATTAATTATACAAAAATATATATGTTTCTTATTATTGTTAATCACTGTGGTTGCTTACTTTGACAAAGTTAGTACAGCTATTCATTGGAAAAGTAAACATCTTGGTTCGTTTCCCGGTAGTACCTAATCAAATAAATTTTCAATAAATAGTTTTTTTCCACATGTTTTGAATGTGTTTGTTTGTTTTAAATATCATGGAACCATGTACTAATATATCTGTATTGGTACATCTCAGTAAAATGTGCTTTCATTAAAAATAAAATATTAAAATAATTTTAAATATAAATGAATATTTTACCTGCAAGAAGGCCAGCCATTTGTGCTCCCAGCAACTCTCCAATGAATTGTACACAAGTAGAAGCCTTCATGTAGAAGAAGTAAATGACAGAAGAGGCATCTATGAACATCACGTTGGATTTCGCTCTCTTCAGCAAACTGCTTGTCATCGTCAGAATGCTAGGGTTATCCATACTGGTGAAAAATCCATGTACGAAAATAGTGACCGGTAGACTCGGGTTGAACCCAGGATCAGCGAGAATCATGTTGGCCCCATTGGATAGGTTGTACGTCACCTGAAATGAAAATGGTTCAAGTAACACAAAAATTCGCTCTCGATTTTTCGCACGTTTGGGATCGCATTCGTTATTTAACGCCACTGATCGTCTGTTTTCTGTAGAATTGCAGATCTGTCTCAATGAGCTGTTGCATACAGCGGTTATGTTGCCCTTTAAATAGGGAATGTCATTTTGCAAACATTCGAGTATGATCGACTGACTTCTTAACCTTTCCAGCAATTTTCAATTCGGCCAGAGTGCTGTGAAATTCTCGATTACCTACATGTTATTATTTATATACCTACAGTATTGTGACTATGTATATATATATATATATTTATTGTATAGAAGTATATTTACCGTGTGGTCTGTAGTACATAAGTTAATCGTAACCTTTGACAAGTCAGGTTTATTGTATGTATTTAGCTGGTAATATTGCACGCCAAATAGAGCCTTAATATCGGTACCTAGAATTGTATTCAAATGAATTTTTACACTGATATATGATATATATATATTATTAAATGCTTATTTTATGTCTCTTATGTGATGCAATTCTTAATGTAATAGACCTAGTTCAGCGCAGAAAAAATGTTTGCCCTAGTTGAGTGAACACGATTAATTATCATTTTAACTGCCTTTATTTCATATAGATACTTCTCGCTCAGATTATTGGTGGTATTTCAAAAAATGATTCGTAACTGATTTTTTGCAATTCGACAGCGACCTCGGTTATCAATCATCGATATAATCAGATACAAATCTCGAATAACTGTATCATATATAATCGGTCAAAATATCAATTTGACCATCACTAATACAGATGTTGCATAAGGTTGGAAATAAATTTAATTCCGTGCATTTGTTTTATATAAATATCATTGCTGTTCTTAAAAAACAAATGAATATGCAAATGTTAAGCTAGGTTACCGTGACCTTAATATTGTTTATTATTTTATTTGCATTCAAAGAGAGGTTTATTGTTTTTAGTTCTCATAATTCTAATGGTCCTGTCAGCATTAAAAGTGACTGATTAGCAGCTAAGCAACCGCCGATTGATAAGTGGTTGATAGTGAGACAAATAAATTTAAGAAATAAATAGAAAAATAAAATATTACAGTTGGTGGCAAGAAAATTGGAAAGTATTTGTCCAAATATGTTGGTAACAGCTCCCACAACACCTATCGCATTATCTACGTTGTTGGCCTTCACCAACTGAATTGTCCAGCAGCACAAGACTAGCAACAGAACACTCTTCATATCTGAAAAAAATTAATTATATTGCATATACACAACGGTATTATTGTATGGGGTGGGCCGTTTAAAACAAACTTATTGCCTCTTTAAATTGCAAGAAATCTAGATTTATTCAACCTACTATGGTAATCTGAGGGTGTACTATGAACTCGCTATAAAGCGAGCCGACCAATCGGAGGCCAAGTACCCGACTTTCAAGCGCGAGCGGTACGTTATTCATGGTGCTCGCGCACCGATTTTTCGACCGTAGAATATGCGTATTTAGTTTTATTTTTATTTATTTATTAATAATATTTGCCCTGATTCGAGATTTTACATCGTATAAAAAAAGCAAAGAAGCATATCTATCTTAGTACATAGTAAACACTTGATTAAAAATGAACTAATATTAACGATATAATTACATACAAAAAGTCGTAAAAAAATACAAGAGGTAATACGTTGAAATATGTAAAAAATAAATTAGTAAGAAGTAATAGATATTACAATATGTAATCAGTGGACACAAAAGGAGAAAATGATTTTAAAATGAAAAAAATTAATACGATAAATACAACAGATAATATATCACATAGATTCTATTTTATAGGAAAACTATAAAATAGAAAATTGGTAGGTTTGTCTTTTGAATGTATATAGTGTACGAGGTTGTTGTATTGATTACCAGGCGATGCAATCTATATGTAGGCAAATTTATACTACAGTTAGCGCGCTGGGTGCCTACGTAAAATAACTCGCTCTGACGCGAAACAGATAACACCTAACCTAACCTAAACTAACTCTGTAGCATATATACCAAATCACCTTCCACCAAAACCATAATTTTCTTATTTATTTTTTAAAATTTGCGTTAAGTCTATCTATAGCAGAACCATCACATCAATAATTTCATTCAACGTACCAATCACCTTGTTTCCTGCAGTCACTCTTATTTCTCAGCCTTTCTGTTCCTATCATATCTTTCTCAGCCTTTCTGTTCCTATCCCATCTGTCTCAGCCTTTATTTTCCTATCATATCTTTCTCGGCCTTTCTGTTCCTATCATATTTTTCTCAGCCTTTCTGATCCTATAGAGCTTGTGCCAAATACACAAATCCATATTCTTATTTCTAACATTTATTTCATATGAGTATTTCACACGTCGTACTACTTTCCTTCTTCTCGAATATCATGAATCGGAAATAAAAAGCTAAAAATTGACTCAAGAAAAAGCCACAATAATTTTTAATAAACTTTTCCGCATTTCTATTACTTTAAACTTTAGAAATGGACATATAAAAAATTGAAATTTCAACAAAACGTGATATGAATCATTTTAAAAAGAAATAGATACTAAATATTTAAAAATATGATAACAGTTTTAAATTGGCTCTTCATAAAACAAAAATTAAACCTTACAACAATGATATTCATGGGCGTTTTAGAAAAAAGACAAACGTTATTAGAATTACAAGTAGAACGAAAAGAAATAGACAAAACTGTTAATATCACAAAGAACTAAACGTATACAATAATCTACCAGAGAATGTGAAAAAAACTGAAATATCAACAAAGTCCAAAAGCAAAGCGGACCACATCACAGAATAAAATAGAATTATCAAATAAAAGTGAATATATACGTTGTTAATATAAGTTACTAATAAAATTATAATATAAAAGTATTATTAACTAACTAGCCGTATACCCATGAAAAATCCCGGAACATGGATCGGGTCTTGGCTAAGCCCAAGTTTATATTATAAAGTATATTTTGACAGGTCGCGGATAAGCGGTGGTGGCAACATCGATAGCGTTCCGCGCTGGCGTTTGCGCGGCCGATGTTCGCACCTTACTTCGTAATACGTTTTTTTTAGCCGTGAATTCGAAACAAATTACGCACGTTACAGGACGTTAGTGACAGACAGACAGACAACGAAATTATTATGTTTAATCATGATACATTATAGATGTCTCATAGAGATGAAGCTATTTTCATATGGGAAAGTAGGTTATTTTATAAGGCTTATAAAATAAAATGAAAATTATTAAATTATATCCAGTATTGTTGTAGAAAAATTTGAAGCTATTAGAAATATTAAATAAATATGTAAATAAAAAATTATAATATATTTTTACTTGCTAACATTCATAATAACGCTTTAATAAATTTAATTTAGTTCTGTGAAAGCCTGTACTGTAATTTTTTCGAAAAAATACTCCATTTTGCCCCAACTCCGCTATATACATGTTAAGTTTTAAAAATATTTAAAAATAAACTTACTCTTGTATTGTTGAACTGCTGAATAGACACGAAGGAATAAAGTGAAATTATCTTGACCTCATATTTATTTGGAAATATTTTGCAATATTCATGAGTAAATTTTTTTAAAGAAAATTTATTCTGAATATGAAAGTATTTTACGCACATTCGATATTCGTATTTTTTCTGGGAAGTCATAAAATCGCAAAATATCTATCTATACCTATAAAACTCAATGTCTGTCTGTCTGCCTGTTCTCTATACAAAACCACACCGTTTGTCCGATTCGATTCAAATTTTGCATACTTATGCTTTGGGACCCGGCAGGTAACATAGGCAACATTTTCCCCCTATTCTCATACCCCTTCCCCTCCCCCTGACATATTTTAGATGCAAATCTGTACCGTTTGACTGATCGGACTCACAATTTGGAAACTTATTCTTTAGGACCCAGCGGGTAACATAGGCGATTTTCCCCCCTTATTCTCATACCCCTTTCCCTTCCCATGACATATTTTCGATGCAAATCTGTACCGTTTGACCGATCGGACTCAAAATTTGGAAACTTATTCTTTAGGACTCAGCGGGTAATATATTCGACATTTCCCCCCTATTCTTTCAACCCTTCTCCTCCGCTGATATATTTTTTATGCAAATCTGTACCGTTTGACCGATCGGACCCAAAATTTGAAAACTTATTCTTTAGGACCCGTCGGGTAATATATGCGACATTTTCACTTAATAATTTTACCCCTTCCCTTTCTCCTGATATATTTTCAATGCAAATCTGAACCGTTCGACCGATCAGACTCAAATTTTGGAAACTTAATCTTCAGGACCCAGTGGTTAACATTGGTGACCTATTCTTTTACCCTTTCCCCTTCCCCTGACATACTTTCGATGCAAATCTATACCGTTCGAATCGAAGCTTTGTTTACCCTCACAAATTTATTTTAAACTTAATCCTTAATCCGTGCAACGCCGGGTATGAACAGCTAGTATGTTATAATCTTAATGACGCAATGTGACCTTAATATGAAAATGACAATTTAGTCAATCTTATAAATTTCTCTTCTACTTTTTTCCACTTCAAAAAGTTTTTAAATGATTTAATATGTTAATTTAAAAAAAATAACGCGTAATTTTTTATATGTTTAATAGCAACATAAAGAGTACAACAATTGCGTCAATACGGGTATGGCCCAGAATTATAAATATTTTTATGTTATAAATATATACATATAATGTATGCAAGAATATATAGCAATAATTATATTAATAATCTGATTATATGTTTAATGGCAGACGTTAATTATTTTCAATGAAATGTAACGTAAAGTTATTAAAAATTAAAATAATATATACGACATTTTTTTACTATAAGATATATGTACAGAGGTAGCCAAAAATGTATTCACACTAACAACAAAACGAAAAAAGTCTTAATATTAAATTTATGCAGACATCGAGGAATGAATTTAAGTGACCTTTGATTTCACATACAACAATTTCAGACACATACAACAAACGCTGTAATTACCATAAGCGTCCTTTTGAGCACATTTTTAATTATGGCGAAAAGCTGCTTAAACGCCTAGTTTTAATTGTTTTTTAAAGCGCGACTAGTAAACCTAGTTTACTATGATATTTCAATTTCAATTTCATTTTTTTTTATATATAACATTTACATTACAAACACAAATTAATTTGTAAATGTTATAAATAATTTAGAAATATATAAACATATATAAACAAAAGCAAATATTAAACACATAAAATCATTCATTAAACTTATATGTTCCATATCTCCATAACTATTGACATTAGGTCATGGTTGCTTGAACATTTTTAACTCATAATAAAAGCAGGAATATAGTTCTGCGAGGTTATTAATGTTTTCCAAATAACCCCGTATACCTATATATATATAATTTACAATGTGATAAGGTTTTAATTAATAAAAAAATGAAGTTCGTCAAAAAATAATAATTATAAATAATAATAAAAATAATAAGTCCTGAGAACACAATTAGATAGGGGGAAGTCCCCTAGTGCCGGACGCCTAAGGTTTTCAGAAAAAAAATATTAGGTCCTTACATATGAAATTGGCGTTTTGCCGTACTGGCAAATTTGATCTCAAATATCTTCTCTTTGGTTAGGAATTCCAAATCCAAATTTATACAGCTATTTACTCCTGTATTTGTGTTTTGAAAATTATAATTCATTTGTTTTTTCCTCAATTTTTTTTTTCTTTGCGTCACTCAGTTTACAAAATGAAAAACTTGAAAAAATCGCGTTTTTACGTACGAGTTCCAAACCGTGGCACCATGCTGGCAGAACGGCTCGCAAAGTATTAATGATGGTGTAGGGCGACGGTGCCCGCAAAAGAAAACACAGTTGCGTTTTTGGTTCCAACGTTGTCGCGTTCTGGAAATTTCGACCTGCAGAACAAGCCCCGTAGACGGCCGGAGACCAAAGTTGATAATGAAGAATTGAAGGCTATTGTTGAAGCGGATCCATCGCAAACCACATCCGAGTTAGCTGCAGGCTGCGGTGTTAGTGATAAAACTGTTTTAATCCACTTGAAGCAAATTGGTAATGTGAAAAAGCTTGAAAGGTGGGTACCTCACGAATTGAGTGAAGCAAATCAACAAACGCGCGTTGACTGCTGCGTTGCATTATTCAACCGGCACAATAATGAAGGGATTTTAAATCGAATCATTACCTGTGATGAAAAGTGGATCCTGTACGATAATCGGAAGCGCTCATCGCAATGGCTGAACCCTGCCGAACCAGCCAACCCATGCCCCAAGCGAAAATTGACTCCAAAAAAGTTACTTGTGAGCGTTTGGTGGACTAGTGCTGGTGTCGTTCACTACAGCTTTCTTAAATCTGGCCAGACGATTACGGCAGATTTCTATTGTCAGCAACTGCAAACCATGATGGAAAAGCTAGCTGCTAAACAATCGAGGCTGGGTAATCGCTCTAGGCCACTGCTGCTTCATGATAACGCTAGACCACACACTGCACAACAGACGGCTACCAAATTAGAGGAGCTTCAATTGGAATGTCTAAGACATCCACCGTACTCTCCGGACCTTGCCCCAACAGATTACCATTTTTTTAGAAATTTGGATAACTTCTTGCAAAGGAAAAAATTCAACTCCGATGGGGCAGTCCAAACCGCCTTCAAAGATTTTATTGATTCCCGTCCGAATGGTTTTTTTTAGTAAAGGGTTCGATGAACTACCTATGAGATGGCAAAAGTGCATAGATAGCAATGGTACATACTTTGATTAAATAAATATATTATAATAAAAAAAAATCGGCTTTATGTTCCTCCCATACTAAACGCCAATTTCATATGTAAGGACCTAATAAAAACTACTTCGAGAATTGTAACTTTATTTATGAATTAGTTAAGTCAATATATTATTCTATCAAAATCAATCAACAAAAATAAAACTTATGCATTAACATATTCAGGAACCTGAATTAAGTTTGGATCATAAAAAATGCAATCTTTGTCATTGGCACCTAGTACCGGACGGACTTCGAACCCCAAGCGCCGGACGTATTTAAAAAATCACGCATCGATCACATATATATTATATAGGCAACTCCACATTCAGGAGTGTCTGCGCATGCTTCATGAGCAAACTCTTGGCAGCTGGAGCATTGTATCCAGTCTTCGTTGCGTTTCTCTAAGCACACTACGCAAGAAGTTTTTTCTATGTTAGATATTTGATATGAGGGTTCTTTCTCTTAGCTTTATCCCCACTTTTTCCTTTGGCCTTCATATCTTTGGTTTATTTCTCTTCTTTTGTATTACTGTTTTGAACTTAGTTCCCATTCCTTTCTTTTTTCTTCATGGTTCTCTTCATTCTGTTTTTTTCAGCATCAATTTCGTAAAGTGATGTTATTAGAATTTCACTTCTTTCACATTTTCTCTTCTGAACCGCTGATCTTTTTTTTATTTGTATGTAGAGTGCTTTTTGGACATTGTAGAGCTATGAAGCTTTCCTTAAACACATTTCTGTAAACAAAACCTTATTTATCGCAGTTTGTAAAATGTTGGTCCCATTTTCCTTTAATTTTCTTCTCTGCATGCCAATAAACCTCCGTTCTTCTAACCTCTTAAACAAACTAAAGTAATTATTTTAATAAGTATAAATACTTAGTAGAAAAAACAATCAATAAACTGTCCGGTGTTAAGGGACACCTTTGTGTCCGGTACTAGGGGACAGGTAATCCCCAAAATTACATGTTTTATATTAAAACTGTAAAGGAAATTAATTAATTCTTTCACAGTCTACGAATTATAATGGAACATTATCTTTATTAAAAATAAACATAAACACTTAAACACAAAATTACACAAGTAATACTCACTTAAAATTTATGTGGCGCATTGCCTTCTTGCCAGAACCAGCAATCGACGGCTCCCATCGTGGCTGTTCGCCTCACAGTCAAACCGCGTTCCATGACCCTATATCACAATGTTCCCCCACACCCCTTTCAGCGATTTTTTAATCGAACGCATCGTGACTTTTCGAGATAGTGCGAGTGTCCGGCGCTAGGTGCCGTCCAGCGTTACGGGACTTCCCCCTACCGGATTTATCCACGGAGAAATCGTAATTTAATTGAGAAGAATTATAGAAGTCACAAGACGAATCTACGAATATGAGAAACGTGTACAGAAGGCTTTTTATCCGATGGCCCAGGGTTTACGACCTGTACGAGCTGGCTTAGGTGATCACTCTACATAATGCAACATTCACCAATTCCATCGTAAGAACATCCACACATTATCAAATTTTTTGAATGTTCAAAATTCCAAATTGGAATCTATCATATATTTTAAGGGACTATGCTAGAGACATCTACATTATTTTCTCATGAAATATTATACATATTATTATGTTATAAATATTATTATATTTATAGCTTCGTCTCTGTAAGACTTCTATAATTTATCTTTATTATATAATTATTCATCTGTGGTGTAATTGTGTTCTCAGAACATAATTCAGGAGTGTGTGAGTTTAATAAACCTTGAACATTTATTTACTTATTTATACAGAGTAATCACAACTTCTCAGTTACAATAAATCAACAAAACAACGTAATCCTGAAATATTCAACTAGAGTTCATTTAAGAACGACTTCCAATATGATTTCAAATCTTAAACGCTAATCTAACAAACAGTATGAGAGAAATAGAAGCAATAAACCAAAAAAGTTAGAAACAAAGTATGTAAAGCAATAATGACATAATAATAAATATCAACAATATTAAGTAATAAAACAAAAAATGAAAAACAAAGTATGAAAAACCGCTTTTAAATCAACAACAATTTATATATATGCATATGTAGGTATGCATTTATACATACTATACTTACTCTAATCTCCTTCAAAGTAGTTTCCTTAGTAATGCACATACTTCTCCCAGCAGTCCCCCATTGTTGAAAACACGTTTAGAAGGAATTTTTTGGAATGGTGTTCAGCTGGGCCGTCGTGTTCCGCATTATGTATTCCCGTGGTTCGAATTGAGTCCGTTTCAGCGAAATTTTTGAATTTGCGTATAGCCAAAAATCGCACGGAGCCATGTCGGCAGATAAGGGAGCCCCACAAACCAGGGAAAAGTTTGGCGAAGAAAGCTTGAATCAGAAGCGAAGAATTGGCAGAGCCACTAGCAGCTTCGGCACGAATTTTGCGGGCACTCTTCAAGCCTAAATCCTTGGTTGAAATTGAATATTCCGATGCAAAGATTGCTTCCAACTGGTTTGCATGTTCATGGACTATGATGCGACGATCCTTCATCATGGGACCGCAAATTGTCTTGACTTGAGGATCCACTGGGACGATGTTCGCTTTCCACTGATGTGCGGCCACTTTTGAAGCGGCTGTACCGTGAGATGCCTATAGCATCGTCGATGGTTTCCACTTTGGTGTTGCCAAGTTTTTGGAAAAAGTAAATCCAATACAAGTCGTTCCGCAGTTCCACAACAATTGACTGTCCGACGGGTACTTACTACACTTCGTCACTCAGAGGCTAACTACCAGCGGCTGACGCTTTCTGCAGGCGGGAAAAAATTCATCCATGCGCATGAATATCTCTTACACATCTCCACTAAAAGGCAACTTCCGTACTTTATTTGTTTGGGCCAAAATAAAAATTGACACACTTCGTATTTAAATGTAATTTTATAAGAAATAGACCGTCAGCAGGTCATTATTGAAGCTTATACTCGTGTATAGTCCTAGATATACATTAGAGTACAAAGTGTAAATATTTTGTTAACATTTTCAAGATGCCTTGATTTGATTGATTAAACTATACACTTTTTATGGTAAAGAAATTACAAATCATGCTTCAAGTTCAAGTTTTTATACAGATCAATAAAGCAATAATCATACATATTCATAACTTTTTTTAATAAAATGTTATTTTAGTATAAAACCACTAAACATTACTTTTTTGTCTACCGGTTTCAAGACGTAACTCGTATCTTCGTCACGACAACTACTACATTAGCATGTAAATTACACACCACAACCATAGTATTATTTACACACCAACACTTTCACAAAATACTCTTCACACACGTGTTACTCTAACTAAAGGCTAACATGCACTAAGTTTCTTATTAAAAAGGATTAAGTACATATTTGGGTGGAGGAGAGAGGGAGATGGGGTGGGGTCTATGGGGGGTGTTGAAAAATTATGGGTTTTACCTGATAATTTTAAATCAAACAGAAACATCGTGAAAATTTATTTGATTTTAATTAGAGGAATGTGTTTCTTATCGCTTTATGAATATAAACAATTCCATATTATTATATTTTAACCCTCCATTATCTGTATTTAATATATATATATATATATATAATATATAATTAATATATATTTTTTTTTTTTTATTTTTTTTTTTATTTTATTTTTTTATTGTTTATTTATAATCATCATCATCATCACTCTTGGCGCTATAACCCTTGGTGGGTCTTGGCCTCCTCAATAATCTTCCTCCACTCATCTCGGTCTAGTGGCAGCTCTCTCCAGTTCCAAAGCTCTAAGGCAGAGATGTCTTTGAGGGACATTGTCCATCTTCATTTTGGTCTTCCTAGACTCCTTCGCCCTATTGGCCTTGAGTTCAGCGGGGACTTTGGTGCTTGATGCTCGGACATTCTCTCCACATGATCCAGCCACCGAAGTCTTCCCAGTTTTATAAATTTTGTAACGTTTGGCTCCTTAAACAGAGTATACAGCTCATTGTTGTTACGTCTGCGCCAAATTTCATTGTTTATTTATAATAATCATATATATTAAGTTAGTGTATTCAATAATTATATCACATTTTGAAAAAAATTTCGAAATTAAATAGCAACATGAATTATCTGAATCAATCATATTAAACATGAGTAAAAAAAAATAGTCTGCCACAACTTCAAGAACGTCATCACACTAGCTAAGTAGTTACTCGCATAATTTATCACTTATCTCAGAATACATCCACAGATCGAAAAAAGTAATTTATGTGAAGAAACGAATTAAAGAGATAAAATTAAAATAATGTCAAGCATTGACTGAATGTCGTTTCTTAAAAAACTTCTTGAAGAAATGCTCACATATCATGTTTCAAACGTCACAACGGAAAAAACATATTTAATCAAATTTACAAATCATCTTAAATTATCAAATTATTTTTCGAATAACAATATTGGAATGTTTTACCAAGAAGATAAGGGGGTATGAAAGGAAATGTATAAAGGAAATATTTTTTTTTTTTAATTAAACAGTTTTTTTTCTTATTATATATTATGATTATAAAGATAAAAGAATAAAATGATTAAGATTAAACTTTTCGTTATTGAAAATAAACAGGATATAATAATTAACACATTAAGGATTAAACATAAATTTAACAATATTATTGTCTTAAGAATGCAATTACTGGATTTCGTCCGCAGAGGGATATTCAGTAATTACGATAAATTAAAGATGTCTCACAGAGACAAAACAATTTATATGGGAAAGTATGTATGGAAGTCTTTATTGGGTATTTACTGGGCTTTCGCCCTGTCTTATGGCTGGATTAAGTAATCACTTTACACAACGTAACGTTCAGGTATTCCACTCAAAATCAATCATATATCTTGCATATTTGGAAAGTTGTACATATGTTATTTATTTATCACATCTACAATATTTGATAAAATTAAGCTATCTCCATCATCTATGGCAAAATTTATCATTCCCATGAAAGATAAGTAGATAGCGATACACTCACTTCATACAAGAGCGAGAGATTATATAAGTTAATAATTAATAAATTAAGATATCTCCATCATCTATGGCTAAATTTATCATTCCCATGAAAGATAAGTAGATAGCGATACACTCACTTCATACAAGAGCGAGAGATTATATAAGTTAATAATTAATAAATTAAGCTATCTCCATCATCTATGGCAAAATTTATCATTCCCATGAAAGATAAGTAGATAGCGATACACTCACTTCATACAAGAGCGAGAGATTATATAAGTTAATAATTAATAAATTAAGATATCTCCATCATCTATGGCTAAATTTATCATTCCCATGAAAGATAAGTAGATAGCGATACACTCACTTCACACAAGAGCGAGATATTATATAAGTTAATAATTAATAAATTAAGCTATCTCCATCATCTATGGCAAAATTTATCATTCCCATGAAAGATAAGTAGATAGCGATACACTCACTTCACACAAGAGCGAGAGATTATATAAGAAGTTATATATACATCGAGAATGAAATAGTGATATATCAGCTGTTGAATTGTATAATGAACTTATAATGAATGAAAACAAAGGAAATAACTAATGTAAGACTCTTCAATAAGTAACTAAAAACTTGTTATGTTGGAGAGGAGATAGTTCATATAAAATTTTGATGTGTTTATCTATAATTTAAAGTTTCTAGGTGCTACATTTATTTCGTAGGTACAGGTTTTTTTTTATTATCTGTAGTTATAAGGTATGTATAGTGTTTTTCGTGCGTCTTACACCAGCATAAATTTGGTGCCTGGGAACTTCTCATTTTTAAATGATTTTTTTATTATATTTATAATAACTCTTTGTCTATGTGTGCCTATGTAGGTATTACCAGCGGCGACATCTATATTGCCCTCATGTGCAAAAAGGCAGCTATTTGCAAACTATCATAAAATGAGTTGAATAAAATGAGAAGAATGAATGAAGTTGAAAGCAAACTATCATAAATGAGATAATGTTCTATAAGAAATTGTGAACCATTGTACGTAGATAAAAAGCAATATAAAATTAATTTTAGTGCGAAAAACGCCATGCTGTTTTTAAAATTTTTCATTAAAACTGTATTAATTCCAAGCAATATGACAGTATACTTTAATTAATTATAGTATAGTCCATCATCAGGGCTCATGTGATAAGAATGTGTTGAAATCAGGGTGTGTCCTAGTTTACCTTGGGTTAAGTAAGTACTGGCTTGAAACGCTAGTCAGAGAAGTCAGATATACACGGCAAAATATCCCAGAAAACTACATACGAAATATTACAATTAATTCATGATGTTTTGTAAAGAGTTAAGTTGACAAAAAAAAATTAAAATACATTACCATTAATCGAAATGTTCATTATAATTTGTGTTTTTTTTTAGTAAATAAACAAATGACTCTTATTTCAAAATGTAATTTTGTCAAATGGTTGCCCTTATGCCTGCGGGGCAGTATACACCGCTTCCGTTTTACTGCCTCTATGTAATACTGATCAATGGATGCTTTAGTAGATTCTAGTAGATTCGATGACGAAGATTTAGTAGATTCCAAGGAGAGTGTTCCACCACGCGAGGAAGCCTGTGACGGGATCCACAACCGAATCCGCTATTGTTCCACTCACGCCCATTCCGTAGGGAGACGTGCCCCCCGTCTTGAGATAGAAGCGTCCCCTGGTGGTGGACGGGAGTGCGATTCCCATGCTGACTTGCTCGTTGGCGGTGCAACTTCCGGTCAGAAAAGTTTCCCAGCTGCCGCACTTGACGGCCCTGAAGTTGTCCTCGTACAGCAGGGTCTCCGCGTACAGCTCCCAACCGCGGCCGTGGCCGCTCGCGGGCACCAGGCTGTTCGGCTGGTCAGCCCCACTGTTGGGATAGAAGTCCACGTGTCCTGCAGAAGACGAAATTCAAGTAACGTAATAGTAATTAAACAAAACTTAAGCCCGAGAGATGTGCGATGAAAATATTTATAGGAGATAGTCATTAAGGAAGTCTTTGGTGTTTATAGGGCTTCAAGTAATGATGCATGGAATGGAGATAATGATCCTTACGAAGAAAAGCGTAGTAAAGCTCAAATGCACGCAACCGTACACGGAGAGATCCATGCTTGGTATAAGTCTAAGAGATATAATAAGAAATGATGAAGTTAGGTGCAGAACTAAAGTAGTGGAGACTCGTGTAGCGAAGTTAAAATAGCAATAGGCAGGACATGTTGCGAGACAAGATGCCACAAGATGGACTCCGGATGAAGAATAAGAGAAGCGTTGCAAGACCTCAAAAAAGACGGGCCGACGAAATAGTCGCTACGCTGTGAGAGGAAAGAAATGGCTACAATAAGCTAACAGAGATGGGCGGAAGGGTATAGAAGAGGCCTATATCCAGCAGTGGAGAGATAAAGCCAGAATAAGAAGAAGCAGTCTCTGAAGCTTCAAGATGTCGCTTTAAATATTTGAAAAGATGACAGATAAAGAGCATATACAACTTTCGAAAATTTGATAATGTATCAATGTTTTATAAGGCGGATTGCATTGCATTCTGTGCAGTGATAAATTAAGCCAGCTAATAAAGGTCATAATCCTTATGGCCAGCGCTTAACTTTTGTACAAGCTCTAGAATTCATGTGTGTGGTTCTAATTCAACTACCATTTTCAGTTTATCAACTGGAGTAGAAAGCGCACCATTTTTTTTACTGCAGAGGAATCAGCGTTTATTATACATTTAAACACGCTTTTTTACACACCAATTTAATCAAGTACGTTAAGTAAATTAAATTACGTGTAAATGGTAGAAAGGTATGGAAGAAGCCTATATCCAGTAATGGAGAAATGAAGGCTAAAGAAGAAGAAAAGAAGATAAATTAAATAATAAGAAAGAAAGAAGATAGTTTAACATATATTTTCGGTTCTTATAACAGTAGATATTGAAATACCTGTTCTGTAATAAATTTTCTTAGTTTCTAACAAAATTAGTTATGTCTTATAAAATATTTTTTAACATACGTGTTATTTTTTGTGATTTAACGATTTAACGATTTTTTTTAAGAAGTGGCGAGTTATGGAAAAAAATATTGTGTGTTTTTAACAATTGTTTCAATCTGTCAGTATTTTACTTGTACATTATCATTTGCTACCGGAGTTTCTCTCAGATGAGAAATAAACCATTTAGAAAAGATCTTCCAAGCGGATCAGGTGGACCTCCGCCGCGCGCCCACAGACTTTTTTATTTCCTTATGTTGTTTTACATCTATAAACAATGAATCTTCAGCGTATTGAACATTTTTTTGCTTACCGAGAGGTTTGATGATGCCAAGTTGTCCAGCGTCCGTGTGGATTACATCAACGAAGTCTGCATCAGTCGATGTGAGGAGAAGGTCTGATGCGTCGTTGTAGAAACACGGGCCTGCAGGATCCAAGCCACTGATCCTGCTGAAAGTGGTTCCTGTCAATGCTTTGAAGGTCTTTCCAGCAAATCCAGAGATGTGGGCTCCGAGACTGTGACCAATCAAGTGAATGTCGCTGGGACTGATGCCTCCTGCAAGGGTTTTGTTGATCGTTTAGTTATTTGTGGATTCTCTCAAGTTTGACACATTTTCAATTTACTGTATCTTTTGGACATACCAGTTGTTTAGTTATTTACATTATTAATGTTTATCATAATTACGGTATCAAAATTAAGAAAAGTTTATCATACCATTATTATCATTACAAGTAAACATTAACAACAAGTATGTCACCTAAAATTACTTAAAAAATTCAACTTGAAATAAATAGTACGTTTACAAGTTTTTTTAGTAAGTTGTTAATATAATATACAGGGTATCTCCAGAAATATTTAAAAATGCATTATTGGATACAGCTTATTTCCGTAACTATCTACATGACACCAAAGTGAAAGGAATATTTTCTATTCAAAATTGAATGAAGAAGATCCACCGAAATTTTGCTGACAACTACAAGAATCTCTGTATATTTAAAATAAAGACTTTTCAATGAGAAATAAAAGAATTGTTACTTAGAAGAACTGTTTATAAACTCATATTTTTTCATAAAATATGTCCTAGAATTCACTTCTTCTTTCTTAGCCTTCATCCCTCCACTACTGGATGTAGGCCTCTTCCATTTTCCTGTTTCTCACTAATCTCTGTTTCTCCTCCTTCGCATCCAAGTTCTTCCTGCTTGCTGGACTGTGTCATCAGACCACCTTTTGGGAGGTCTTCCGGCGCTTGAACTTTTCGTCCAGGGCCTCCACTGTAGGATTCTGGGTGCCCATGTTTTATATATTCTGACATTGCTTTCCACTAGCATATGCTTTTTGGCCCTTTAAATGCTGCTTTGTTTGTCTGCTCTTTAACTTCGTTATACAGATCACTGTAGCTGGATATCTCCACCCCAAGATACTTAAATTTCATAACCTTTCCATGGGTTTATTTTCTACGACCAATTTACATCTTTGAAGTTGTCTAGATATTGTAAGACACTTAGTTTTCTCGATTGAAATAATCATTTTGTACTTTCTGCATACAAGATGAAACTTGTAAAGCAAACTCGTAAGTCATCTTCGTTTTCGGCCAATATCGTAGCATCGTAAGCGTAATACACTACATTAATGATTTTATCACCCATCCTGTACCCGAGTCCAAGAGCTGTTACCTGCTCTATTATTTCGTTCATAATCAAGTTGAACAAAAATGGACTAAGACTATCACCCTGTCTGATTCCTGTCATCGTTGGTATTTCCCTGGAAAGTTCACCATCCACTTTAATTTTTGTTTTGCCATTGGTGTTCAAATCTTGTATAATTTTTAATAATGAGGGTGATATTCCCTTATTCACCAAAATATCTATAATATCGCTGAGTATCACTCTGTCAAACGCCTTGGTTAAATCCACGAAGCAGGCATAGGCTGGTTTATTATACTCTATAGATTTATCCTTCACTTGGTATATAATGAATATTGCGTCAGTTGTTGATCTGTTCTCCCTAAATCCTTGTTGTTCTTCTCTGTTTGGGATGGTTTGTTCGAGTTTCTTTTCTAAAATTTCTGTAAATCGTCATATGTGGGGTATAAAGGCAAAAGTAGGAATATCCATAATATTTAAAAAAAAAGTTTTGCATGCAGTCACTGAGGATTAATAATTTAAAATGTATTGAATTCTAGATTTTATGAATCTGTACCTTCCAAAAACATATTTCCTATGAATTTATAGACTTTGTTTCCTATAAAATCACGAATTCAATACTTTATAAATTAGTAATCCTCGATGACTGCGTTTAATTTTTTTTTGGATATTACTGTATTTGCTTTTATACCCCACATATGTTCTATTTCTTTGTATTAATAAGCTGTTAGAATTTCAAATAAAACAAGATAAAATACAGAAATAGCAATATGGCTATTTTCGGAATACGGCAGATCAATTCAACGTTTCAACGCATACCACACTACACCAAGGACAAGGACCACGCATACCTGTAACAAAGCCAGCCAGTTGTGTCCCCAGCAGCTGTCCGATGAAGATCACGCACGTGGAAGCCCTCATGTAGTACAGGTAGATCACAGAACTGGCGTCTATGAACAAGACGTTGGACTTTCCTCTCTTCAGCAGATTGCTGGTCATGGTTTGAGTACTCACGCTGTTGCTGTCGGTCAGGAAGCCGTGCAGGAAGATGGTGATTGGTAAACTGTGGTTAAAATAGGGATCGGCTAAGACAAGACTGGCCGCCTGGGTCAGGTTGTATTTTACCTAAATAAAATTGTTCATTAATTGACATAAATTATTGAAGTATGGCGATTTCATACCATAATACTTAAACCACCAATCCAGGTCACACACACACAGATGTGGCAAGAATGCCGCGTAAGCAAATTGAGGCACAGCAGGGTTTACACGGGCCGTCTACACAAGTCACCGCACCGTCAGCAATACCTACATACATACAGCTAGACTTCAATAAAGTTCTTTGTTCGCAAAACATATATAAACTAGCCAACGCCCTAGACGGGCATGTCAATCTCTCAGCAACCGGGGTAGGTCAGAGGATCTAGCCCATCGAGTATCTATCCTTGTCTTTGTAATCGTACTTATGTATAACTTGTAATTGTTTTATCGAGCGAATAAAATTATCAAGCATTTCACGACTTTGTAGATTTTCCGTCGCAGGACGGGTGGTGACCCTAAAAAGCAGCTTCTCCAGATACATCTTACATCATCTTAGACAAGATTCCTGTTAGAAGACTTAGAGTATGTACAATCTATATACTGTATATACTGTATATGGATCTAAATTTCATCCATACCACACCTATTATATGGTCAACATTCGCTACACATCCTACATCTCTGTAAATGAGTGAACCCAGATAATTAAGTGCACCACAGTCGCAGTTACAGAATTTGTGTCTTCAAATGGCAGGTACAGATATTCTGTCCTTTTCCTGCTAATTTTTGACCCTTATTCTCCAGTATCTTTCTCCACCTTTCCAGACTATTCTTGTGGTTTACTGAAATGTATTTTTTTCCACTAGAGCTATTGCTACAATATAAAATTCAGAAGTCAAAAGATTTAGGCAGTGGTACGACTTAAGCAACCTTACGTTATACCTCTCTGACGTACTATTATATTTTAATGTACAAAATGTCTGATTTGAGGTAGTCGTTTACCTAGCAAGGCAAAAATAGCGTATGAAGAATATACAATTGAATTCATAGCATATTATAATTTGTAACAATATGATAATATAAACATAGACTTACGATTATCTGACGCCACATACTTAAGAGCTAGGTGGCAGACTACTCGCTTACCAAGTGAGAGGTGCCAGGATCGATATTCGAAGCCCCAAAAATTGTTAAATTGTTATTGAAATAATTATTCTAAAAGGTAGTTACTGTTCTATTTCGTGTGTATAGGTCCATTGTCAAATGGGACAAGTCGGGTTCCTTGTTTGTTTGATTAAGCTGGTTATATTCCACACCCAAGAAAGTCTTGATGGCAGTACCTAGAATTACAATACAAATGTACTTAAAGTCTTCAACGGGTCAATATTGGTAATATTTAAATAATTATTGAAATATGTCATTAAATTTCGTCGAGGCGATCGTCTTGTAATGCGAGCAAAATTCAATTTTTTTTCTCATATATTTTATTGCGTTTTTACACATGAAAAGTTATTACACATTAAAATTTATTCATCAGTTTCCATACATTTTAAACAAGGATATCTTCTATATGAAGCAATGAAAATATGGAGAAATGTCAATGTTAAGTTTATAGCACTGGAGAGGAAAGTTCAAATCAAAAGACTGAGTAACTTGTTGGTGTAATAGTCATGACGCTAGCCTAGTGACCTGTATACTAGTATAATGATTGAAAGAGATAGAAGATCATTGCTCTGTGCGGCTAAGAGTATTCGTTTATGAGAAATGGCGGTATTCCATATTAGGGATACTTTTCCATATTTGGTCACTTTCTTCTATATATTGAGAAGTCATAGTCATAATTGACACATAATATGAGTAGCTTTTTGGTCCAGTGCTTAATGATTCGAGGCCCGTTCCAGGACACCTGCAAGTTAGTCCTATTCTCACAGCATAAGCGTTTAGCTTATTTTGAGAATAGTATGAATATTGATGTGAAACGTATTCAATGCTTGTATTTCTGTTTTATTAAAAAAAATTGATTGATAGTTTAAGACCAGGGATGCGAGATGTGGGATGAAAAACACATATATTAGGTGTACCCATAAGTAATCAATTATTTATGTGGCAGCAAATAAGAATTTAACTATATTTTATTCTATTTTTAATCGATTTAATATCCATCGTTATCTAGGAACTTTTGCCATCTTGTTGGTAGACTTTTAAGAAAAATATACTTCTAGGTGTTTTTAAAGCGTCATTATCAAACCTTACCGGGCGCCCACTTTGATCGCCATCAGACAAGTCAAAATCACCTTCGGAAAATTTTCTAAACCAACGTTGGCACTTATTTACTTTCAATACATCTCCATACACATCACAAATTTTCTTTGTTGCAACCGTTGCATTAACACCCGATCAAAAATGAAACAGCATGCAATGACTTGAATGTTCTTCAGTTAGTCGATTCTCCGCCATTTTACAACGGAGTAATAAAAAAAAATAATTTAAAACACGTCTTTACACGTTCACTTTACTTAGCTTGACTGAAGCAAACATTCCACACCAAAATTAATTGATTACTTATGGGTATACCTATTAAACCCGAGGGAAATGTGATATTTAATTTGAACTTACAATCCGTGGTTAAAACGGTGGAGACTACCTGACCAACCCCCGTGATAACACCCCCCAGCGCCCTCAACAGATCAGCCCTCGTGGCCTGCAGGGAGCAGCACACCAATAAAAATACAACGATCTTCATATCTGTAAATTAAAAACAATATATTTTTATTTTCGAACATTCCCCAAAGAGTAATTAAATACGAAAAAAAAATTCAGTACACATATTCGTTTACGCATTAAAGTAATAAAAAACTAACCCATAAAAAGCAAGTCTTTATTATACTCCCTTTCTCATTTCCTAGTTAAAACAGGTTTAGCTCCTTACCCAACGCGTTGATCTCGTCGGGCGACGCTACAAAATCGATTAATAAAAAACTTCGAAAAATCAAAAATTACACTATAATTATTAATTTTTTTAACGAAAATTTAATAGATCATTTTTATCGTCGCCACGAGTCTACCTGTAATGTTTCAGCTCGATTAAATCACGGGAAAGGGGTTAAAAATCGATTCAATGTTTTTTCGTCAGACAAGCAAACAGACGCTATGAGTTAAAAGAAAGGGAGTTAAAAAATCAATATTAGTTTTGTATTTAACAATGCGTATTCGATTCCACTAATCTCATTCAGCAAAAACCACAAACTTAAATAACTATAGAAATTATATTACTTTATTTTTGATTACGTACAATAAATTTTTTCATGTATATGTAACAATATTAAATTACATTTCCCTTTTGTTGTTACATCAGAGTTAAAAATTTGCTTGAAGCGGGAGTACGAGTACATTTTATTAAAACTAAAAAATTGCTCACATAAAAAGTGAGATGAAATGGAGATTAGTAAATTCATATTCACATAACAGTAACAAATTTATACAGAAATAACGATAAATAAATAAATAAAAAATACCCATTAATAAAGAAAATAAGAAATATATTATGGTTAAGTGATGTATGAAAATCACATATTTAATTTAAATACATTAGTTTAATATCTCATACATTCTGTATCATTTTTAAATGCAATACAATCGAACATAATGATTTCGCTGTCTTTCCGTCGGTCTGTCCCCGCAACTTCAGGTAACGTCTGTAAAATCTGTGAACCACCAAAAAGGTACTATAAATGTATACTAGGGCTTAGCAAAGACGCCAACCAATGTTCCGTCATTTCTTTCGGCTTGCAGCTAGTTTATATTTTTACTCCCTTTATATTAACTCGTGGCGTCTGCTTGCTTGCTTGACGAAAAAACTTTGGATCGATTTTTAACCCTTTTCCCGTGATACAATCGAGCTGAACCTTTGCAAGTAGACTCGTGGCGAGGATCAAGAAGATCTATTAAATTTTCGTTAAAAAAAATAATTATAGTATAATTTTGGATTTTTCAAATTTTTAATGGTTTTTTCATATAATTCAGTAAGTTGTATGGAGATTCCGACGCATATGGTAGACACGAAACCCGAAAATGAGAAAGGGAGTATTGTAAAAACTTGGTTTTTATGGGTTACTTTTTTAACAACAATTTTATAAGTATGTTTTGAGAACACAATTACTGGATTTGTCTACTACGGGATTATTATTTATATCATTATTTAACTATTTATATGAGAAACATATAGGGAAGTTTTTTATACAATGGCCCAGGGTTTGCAACTTGCATGAGCTGGCTTAAGTGGTCTTATTACTCCTCATTAAATCATGGAATCATTACCAGCCGCAAAATCTATCTATACTTTATCATGAGAAGGACTACAGATCTCTCTAGCATAATCCCTTCAAATATATCGAAGGTTTCAATTTGAAACATGTATAAAATTTTATAAGGTGTGGATGTTTTTACGATGGAGTTGGTGAACGTTACATTGTCTACAGTGATCATTTAAGCCTCACACAGGTTGTAAGCCGTGGGCCATCGTGTAAAAGACTTTTATACACGTTTCTCATATAAATAGGTTCGTCTCGGTGAGACTTCAAAAATTATCTTAATCAAAAAAAAATTACTGCGGTAAGAATAAATTTAAAAACTGTATTTTTATTAATTATATAAGTATTTACCATATTTTTTTCTCATTACATCTAGAAATATTAAATATCTAATATTGTTAAATCAACTTACTCCTATTTTATGAAATATTTAGGTGAATGACTACTTGGCAGTGAGATGAAATATTTACTTCCTACTATTTATAATATTTGAAGAATTTTGTCGTGCTTTACACAGATATCATGGGCGTACAATTTCAAAAATGTGTTGTCTTTAGTATTTATTCATTTAAGAAACACGAGTATTATAGACGTCTCATAGAAAATAAGCTATTTTTATATGCAAAGTACGTATGGAAATCTTTTATTATGGGTGTGCATTGGGCTTACGACCTATCGTACGGCGGGCTTAAGTGATCACTTTACACAATGTAACGTTCACTACAAGACTACCACATCTATCAAATTTTTGGAAGTTGTATACATGTTTAATATTGTTCCATATGTAAGTTGTATTTTTACTCCCTATCTTTTAACTCGTAGCGTCTACGGTTTGGTGTCTACCGGATAAGCTTTGGATCGATTTTTAACACTTTTCCCGAGATCCAATCGAGCTGAAACTTTTGGAATTATGCAATTCCGCCGTTTTAAGATTTTCACCTATGACACTTTTACGAACAATCGTATGTCTGGCTTACATATGAAGTATCATTTAAATATAAAAGAATATTGCTTTAAAAACTTCAATCAAAAATATAGATGTCTCATTAACAACGGGGACATCTGTGATGGTTAATGGGAATGACAAAATTTCGACCACCGGATGGCGGTAGCAAAAAACTTACCCAATAAAACCTAGTTTTTATTATGCTCCCTTTCTCATTGAATCTGGTTTCGTGCCTATTGCACGCGTCGGGGTCATTACTCATTTGTATTGATTCCAATTTGAAAAAAACATTAAAATTTCGAAGAATCCAAAATTATACTAGATATAATTATTAAAATTTTTTGAACAAAAATTTGTCAGATCATTTATATCGTCGCCACGAGTCTGCCTACAAAGTTTCAGCTCGATTGGAACACGGGAAAAGGGTTAAAAATCAATCCAAAGTTTTTCCGGCAGACAACAAAACGCAGACGCTTTGAGTTAAAAGAAAGAAAGTAAAAAATTACCCACCACGCTACTTTCAAATTTCTATTACTCAACCAATTTTAGGAATTTATGAATACGATGACTGAAATCATACTGAGAATATGATTTTAGTCATCATATTCATCAAGAACCCCGCCAATGCCGGTCCCAAGCCCGGATGCAAAAGGAGGAGGGTTCGTGGGTAAGGTCAGCTGCCTGCCTGCGGTAAAAAAGTAGCAAGCTCGCAGTCCGGAACACCAGGCCTCGGAACACAGTGGATCCAAAAAAACGACCAGATCCCAGGAACAGGTTCCGAGCAATGACAGGACGCAGTCCTAGATGAAGCAGAAGAAGAAGAAGAAGATATTCATCAATGTATAAGAAAAAGCAAAAAGAGAGATAAATAATATTTTCTTTTGTAAAATCAAAATATTGATTCTCCACGCGCCGCCCTGGCAAGCCAACCTGTCGTGGCCTCCGCGTCCCTTACGATATTCCGCATATTACGATTTTTTTAGGTTCTAAACATAATCGCGCTCGGTGTACTATGGACGATATTTAAGTACGATCGACATTGAGTATGTATTAAAATAAGTGTAAGTGTGTATTTTAGGCCGTGAGATTTTTTAGGGAGCTTAAGAAGAATACGACGTTTTCGTTCATTACTGCTCGATGGATTTAAATAGCCAGTCCAAACTATACAAAATATAGGGTCTTTTTTCAATATATAGAAAATATATGGAAGATGGTCCTGTTAGAAGCCTGAACAATCATCGAGCTTGCATGCGAAGATGTATGAATGTAGATGAAGCGAATATATTTTATTAATCATCCTCTCCTTGCTCATACATTCCACATGACCACACTTTCTCAGTGACCATTTCTTTATTCATCACTCGCTCTAGCGACCAAAAACTTTCCGCACATGTACCTTAGCGATCGCATTCGCTCTACTTTCATTTCTTTTTTGTCAGTTCCAGGCTTCACTTTCATACATTAGAGTTAGCACTAGAACGCTGTTATAGACCGCTAGTCCTGCATCATATGATTTCTACTGGCCGTAATAGCATTCAGCCCATTTCCCTTGTCTCCTCTCGATATCCTTCTCAGCCGTGCTATTTATTGTAAACATACTTTATTATAAGTTAAATAAATACGTCCCAAATACACAAACTCATTGTTGACAATTAGATTTGACTTTATCGCTCTTTCGTCTCTCTCGAATACCATTTATTTCGATCTGCTAACATTTATCATTTATCATTTATCCACGCCATATCAGACATTTTGGTCAGCAGATACTGCAGGTCATCTTCACTATTAGTTACTAGCATTGCATTATTCGCATATAGCAGACAGGATGAGTTTAATCCATCTATTTTCACTCCAACTTCTAATTTCTTCAGTTCTGTCATATAATTATCTATATACAGGTTAAAAAGGTTGAAAAAGAATAATTGGTAGACACTGAGTGTACAATATGGAAGGTGAAATAAAAATACTAAATATAAGATACAAGATAACCTCTTTCTATCTTTCTTGGCTGCCTTCTTTATTCCCATGAATTATAAGTTATGAGATATCACATTTCTCATATATAATTGACAGATTTGGCGTAGAAGAGATTATGGTGGTCCAGAACCGTCGCGTCTCTAGCCGCACGCGCCGAGCCGGCACCCACCATACATGGGCTCGATGCAGATAGCCAAGTCCCGGTCGCCATGAAGTAGGTCACTCTTTCGCCGACCGCCGTAGACATAGTAGGCAATATTTCCTGTACCTAACCACCTAAGCCACCTCTCTAAATCTGTGTCGATAAATTACCGTTGTTAATCGTTTTTAATGTAACGTAAAAGTATAATTTACACTCTGTATGCATCTATTTATCCTGCCTCTGCTGAAACATTTCACGCATTACATGCGCACTCATACAATACCCGTTACGTGCCAACACTAGGACATGTCTTTGGACGGGTGGACATTTTCTTCCCAGAAGACTTACTCACACCTAACCCGCCGACAGATTATTCACATCATCATTAAAATTGAAGGAAATTAAACTATTTTAGCTCTATTTAAGAGATTCTTACATTTTCGAAACTCGAGTTTTAAAATAAAATAAAATATTTTTAAACTACAGTAGAGATAGCAAAGTTTATGTTTTTTATGCATTTTATTGATCACATTCTCATTTTAGATGTCTGAAAATGCAGCATTTCTTCGTTTGATAATTTTTTTATGCGTCAGTACATACATGTTTATAAGTATATCTTAATATATAATCCAGGATATCACATGATAATCAAACGATATTTTTTGACTATAATACTGTAATTGGGAATAATTTGGTATGCTTAAATTTATATATTTAGAGAAGGTGGTAACATTGTGATTGTATGTATATATATATAAATAATTTTATTTGACGACGTTGTAATGTTATAGGCAAGGTAATCTAGAAGTAAATTTGTTTTCGGAATATTGTGATATTTTATGAATGTTTATACCTAGGTATTTAGACAAAGATATCCGTATCCATAAAAATATTAAAAATGTGAAGAAAAATGTGAATAATAAATAATTTTTAAATTAGAAACAGATCATTAAAAAATTAAAATAAAGTCACTTTTTTGTCATTCATTGTATTTATTTTAGGCATTTTTGGCATGCAAACAATTATGGTAACAAAAGAAAAAATACTCCTATTAAAAAAATATTTTTATTTAAGCATTGGTTTGTATGTTACTAATATAATTAATTACCTATTATTTAATGTTCCAATATACAGGACCAAATTCCCGATATGCTGAAAGATATATAATGGATCTTCCTAATAATATATTGCATATCTCTGAAGGGGTTTTCCCAATTATTCTCGTATGACACCGATAAGAGTTCACGATATTTTTGATTTTGTTAATTTTTTTTCAAAAACATAATAACTGGATTTTTATCCCCAGGTGGATTGTCATTAATCAAGATATATTATAGATGTCTCACAGAGACGAAGCTATAGTATAAGTTAAAAAATATTGTAAATATAAAAATTGATCTTTAAAAGGAGTAAAAAAATTGAAATAATTATCAGGAGTATACAAGTATATATGTTAATAATTCGGATGAATATCTACATAAAAAAGAACGTTGCTTCATTCTTTAGTCAAAAAATAGATCTATAGATAAATCTTATTACCAGTGGCGAAATTTATATACTTGTTCATGGGGACGACAAATTTAAAATATAGATGGCGATAGCGTGAATTGTGGTCAATCATGAATAGAATCGGTTAAATTGCGTGAAGTGATCACTTGAGCCAATTATATAGATAGATGCCCAAAGACTTCCATACCTACTTTTTCATATAAATAGCTTCGTCTCTGTGAAACATTTATAATATATCTTGATTACTGATAAGAGTGATTATTTATTATATATGATCTTAATTCTTATTTATTTTCTTTATGAACATAAATGTGGGGTATAAAAGCAAAGGCAGCAATATCATTTATAATGTACCTATAAATTCAAGATTTTATAGGAAACATAGCCAATAAATTTAAATGAAACATGATTATAGGATAGGTATATAAAATGTAGAATTCAGTACATTTTAAGTTAGTAATCCTCGGTGACAATATTCAATTTTTTTTTTAACTTTTTGGATATTGCTGCCTTCGATTTCGCCCACATATGAGAAAAAATAAAAAGTGTTAATATTAAATTTTATTTTATTTTGTATATATTATTTATTCAATAAATTGAAACTGACAGCTGAGAAAAATCGAAGGCCACTATGAATGTCACTGTTTTTGCCTATCTCCGCAAGATCCTTCAAGTCTTGTAAGACAAGGACTTATTTAATTCCGAAGAGACTGTTCCACCAGGCTACGAACGCATCGAACAGGCTCACAGTTGGATTTGCTATAGTCCCTGTAACCCCAAGGCCGTACAGAGAGGAACCACCGGTCCTGAGATAGAAAATCCCTCTGGCTGTAGGGGGCGCTGCTACCCCCATGGCGGTCTGCTCGTTGCTCGTGCAAGCGCTGTTGAGGAAGGTGGTCCAATCTGAACACTTCACGGCCACGAAGTTGGTTTCGTACAGCAGGGATTCTGCAAACAGTTGCCAGGCGCGGTTGTGTGCATTGTTTGGTGTGGGAGCGCTGGGTTGGGTGGCCCCGCCGTTAGGGTAAAAGTCTACGTGACCTGAAAAAAATCCCATTAGCCAGAATTGATAAAAAATTGGACATCGTAAAACTAATTCACAAATAACATGATTTTTTTTTTAAAACACGCTTATATTTAAATGTACCTACTAAAAAATACTTGGAAAGTGAGGCATATGTTTTTGGGCCGAAAATTATTTTTTAATTTTTAGTAGGTATAAAATTTTATATAGATATTAATTTTATATACGATAAGTATGGTTTTTAAAATATATATTTATTTAAATAAAATTTTCTATTTTTTAGTAGGCGTTAATGTTGCTCAACCTACAAAATCACTTCGGTAGGAAACTAGCGCCATATTTTTGTGAGCTCATTAACTCATTTCTCATATAAAAGTTTGATAAATTAATTATGATGAAGCAATTGATTAATTACTGAATTTTATTCATGT
Organism: Agrypnia vestita; assembly: GCA_016648135.1. NCBI lineage: Eukaryota > Metazoa > Arthropoda > Insecta > Trichoptera > Phryganeidae > Agrypnia > Agrypnia vestita. The sequence goes on from JADDOH010008108.1 coordinate 62,506, forward strand.
ATTGTCATCGAAATTACGTCTTTGTGCAAAATTACAGCTCGATCGTATATTGGAAAGCGGGTGAAATATCGATTGTAAGATACCGTCCAAACAATCAGTTAAAAAAGTTACCAAAATAAACAAAGCAACTGAAGCCCTGTCGCAACAGATATGGCAAAATAGCAGAAAGAATTTCACTTTTGGAAATTATCTAAAGATATATCAAAACAGAATCTTGAAAATATATATAATATATATATACCTAACGAAAAAATAGTCTCTAGTATAATATTATATTATATTATATTAGTCTTCTTCTACTTCTAACCTTAATGCTTTTGGGTCAGGGTCCCTGCACCGCATAATAGTTGCGACTCTTATGCTGTGCATTTCACTTTTATTTTGAACCCCACTTTTTGTATATATAATATTATTTATTGTTCGAACTCATAACTGTTAATAATTGTCGTGATAATAATGCTAGTTATTTATTTCATATATTGTGATATTATCTAGATTATAATAAAAAGAAAACACTTTGTATTACACCAATATTTTTTGAATTATAAGTATGTTTTGGGGGCAATGGTCCTTCCGTCAGGATACAACAAAAATCGAAGTGGGTATAGACATTTTAAAAAGTAATCTGAAAACAAATATAAAAAATAACTGTTTGTAAAAAGGCTTTAATTATTTATACAATTTGCTATAAACATTTCTTAAGAGCACTTTAGATGTTTAAATAGCAATAACATTTCTGAATGTTCTAATCAACTTTTGGAAACACACAATTATTTTGATATTAATAAGGGTACAGAAATTTCACAAAGGATTACAGTTAGATAATTTAGAAATTTTAGAAATTAAAAATGTGATGTAAATATGAAACCTTACCTAGAGGTTTAATAATACCGTAGACTCCTGCATTGGTATGGATGACGTCCACGAAACTGGCATCCGTTGATGTGAGGGTATGGTTAGGTGTGTCGATGAAGAAGCAAGGTCCGGCTGGGTCCAGGCCGCTGATCCTGCCCAGCGCTGTTCCTGTCAGGGCTCGGAAGGTCTTGCCAGCGAATCCAGAAATGTGGGAGCCGAGGCTATGACCGATCAAGTGAATGTTGCTGGGGTTAACGCCTCCTGGAATGACGAGTAGTCAGGAATGGAAGGAATTGAGTTAAAATACCAGTGTAGTGATTCCGTCTGCAAAAGTCAGATTGGTTTTTTGGCCACGGCGCACGACACGCGTCAATGTATGCATTTTCGCTATCTATGCGAGAAAAAGACAACGTTACATGATCGTTTTGCGCTAGATAGTAATGCAACAACGCACTTAACATCAGTTGATTATGTGCACCGCGCGTTAAAAATTTGTTAAAAATTATTTGAAATTTTTCCCAAAATTTCTTGGTGGTTACACATTCTAATATGAATATAATATATAGTGTTCAAATTTAACCATTTCCTTTTCTTTTTCTACTAGTTTCAGCTGGGGAAGGTCATCGACAGAATCATTATTATTATTCCTTAACCTATCCACGAAATAATTGGACATTATACAAGGATACGTACTATTATATCTAATTATAAAAAAATATATACCAGTAATAGATTTTTCAATGGCCGAGTGTACAGTGCCATGACGAAAATAACTTGCCATCACGACGTGGGGGTAAGGTATTTTTTAACGTTCTTCCCTTATTCATTCGCTCAAAATGCTAAGCGACAATCTTTTGTTTCTATTTAGCTGATCTTAATTGCTTGACACATTAAGCGGATGTCGGCATATAGACTGCCAAAGCGGATATTCCAGGCAAGACCAGAAGGTAGAAAACCAAGGGGCCGTCCTAGGAGGAGCTGGCGGAAACAGTTGGAGGATTGCTGCGAAGCGAAGTTGCAACTAAATTGGTCAGAATGAGCAGTGCGAGCACGTCCGTTCGTGTCGGGAATTTATCACCAGGTCTAGCAAGTCAAAATCTATCTGTGCGTGAGAGATGAGTATTTCTCACACGTAGATGGATCATCTGCCAGCATGTGCGTGGGTACCTGCGACTAGGGCAGCCATTTGTGTTCCCAGCAACTCTCCGATGAATTGTACGCAAGTAGATGCCTTCATGTAGAAGGAGTAGATGACGGAAGAGGCATCTATGAACATCACGTTGGATTTTGCTCTCTTCAGCAAACTGCTTGTCATTGTCAAAATGCTTGGGTTATCCCTACTAGTAAAAAAGCCATGTACGAAAATAGTGATCGGTAGACTCGTGTTGAAACCAGGATCAGCGAGAATCATGTTGGCCCCATTGGATAGGTTGTACGGCACCTTTAATGAAAATAGTTGAAAACTTCAGTTGAATGTACATTTAATATTTTGATGAACAAGAATATGATACAAGTGACACCAGATTTTTGTAATCTATATCAATATCGAAAGCTATTTGGAGAGTGTGGCAAAAAAAATTTGGAAAATTTATTTCTTACTTCTAAGTATGTCCCTAAATTTAAATATAAGCATGTTTTTTTAAATATATTTTTTATGTAACACAATTTTCTACATTTTTAGATTTTTATGTATAGTATTTATGTGTATTTACCGTGCGGTCTGTAGTACATAAATTAATTGTAACATTTGACAAGTCGGGTTGGTTGGATTCATTCAGCTGGTTATATTGCACGCCGAGAAACGCCTTAATATCTGTACCTAGAATTATATTTAAAATGTCATATTGAGGTTTAATAAATGCATATGTTATCTCCAAGGTGATGTATGTATGTTTAAATATTATGATATTAGATTATTTAATTCATCTTCTTCTCAAAAAGAACAAATGCAAGACCAAAGCAGCGTAAGGAAAACAGAAACTAAACTCGTCAAAACTCGTATATTCTCGATACGCATATTCTTTAGTACCTACTGAAAACTTGAATTGAAAAGAGAAGATGAATGATCTAAAAATATGATTGTGTATATCTTCAGCTTGCAGCTTGCAGAAATTCAAAAAATTCAAAACAGAGCCGTGAGAACTAACGTAACTAACTAATGTAACAAATATACAAGAATTAGCGATATGGTAAAGCAACAAAAGGTAATAACAATTAGGCAAAAAATGATACAAAATGTCCTAGTCTTGATACTTTTAATAAAAAGCCAATTAGTTCCAATATATATGTATACATATCCTACGAGAAGTAGCGGAGATTTTAGGCCTTCCACAAACAAAACTGGCAGGAACACAAAATAGTTTGTACTATAAAGGTCTTAAATTTAATTGTTTAATAGCAAATTTGAAAAAAGTAAATAGTCTCACTACTTTTCGTAGGTTAAGTGCAAAATATGAGAAAGGTATGTTATGTTATGTTGTTTCATGTTTACTTTTTTACTTTTTGCCAGATATGAAAATGTGTTTATTTTTATTATTTATGTTGATATATTTTTGGAATTTTTATGCTTAAGTGCTATGTTAATTTGTGTTTTAATTACTAGATGTAATAATATGTTATTTTTACAAAAAAAAATAAACAAACGAATGCCTCCATCACAGAGGACTTAAAGGGTTGGATACCACCCTGATATTTCGAAAAAATCCCCTTTTTGTGAAGTTCTTAAAATAATTTGAGTCATCACTCATTTCAAAATTCAAGGCTGAGTTATACCAATTTGATGCTAGCATGGTGAATTATTGGACAAATTACATTATTCTTTTGCGTTTTTTTCTAAACATCCTTTTTTAGACTGGTGGAGGATATCTCTGGTGGAAAAATCTCACTATCGATCGTTATAATGATTGCCGACCTCCGATAAGAGATGGCACCATAAGAAGAAGAAGAATTTGTTTCCCTGTGCATGAATTTATAATATTTGTAATCCAAACCAAATAATGCATCAAAGTATATGGACCGCGTGACGCCTGGACAAATTCCAGCCTCTGTGAAATACATCTCAGTGTCACAGGTCAAGACGAACAACAGTCATCAAGGGTATTTGTACTGGAATAAAGTCAATATTCATGTCGATGTGGGAGAAGTCAAATCCATCTTTCGAAGAAATAACGTTGCACCATCAAGTGTTACATATATTCGGGTGGCTACGGGGGAAGCTAACAGAATATATGGGGAAACCTGCGCCTAACTGATACTTGGAGGGATGAAACCTATTAGTGGCTGATATAGAAGATTATGTGATTTTAGGCTTAAGCATATTGGATAAGTGCGGTTTTGTACTTAACGTCAAAGAACAAAAAACATTTCTATTTCTCTACAAAAGTTTATTTTCGCAAAGAATGGAGCATCGCATTTTAAATTTGTTGACATTTTCGTTTTAAAAAATGTAAAACAAATACAATACATATTTATTACAAAGAAAGCCATTATTAATTCAATGAATTAATAGTCACGGTGACGTTTGGATTTAACTTGCCAACTTAAATGGTTGCCAACTGTATAAATTAAATCTGGCATATTCTAATATATAATTTACGTGAAAGAATTCGCGCAAAATTCATAGACACTGCGTTATTCAGGGGTGTGTCTGCCAAGGAGTGCTTGAAGCTAGTTACTTAAAGCAAAATACGAAAGCATTAAAAAAAATTATATAAACATAAACAGGTTATTCGGAGAACATTAATTACCTCGCAGGGCTATATTCTTGCCCTGATTATGAGTCGAAAATGTTCAAGTAACCATAACCTTATTAATATCAATAGATATGAAGATATGCGACCTAAAAGTTTGCATCTTTTTTTCAATATTTCTGACTTATTTTTTGTAAAACGTTTTGTAAATCATTATGGTAACTTTTATCGAATATAAAAAATTTCAGGTGCATTCTAGTGTAATGTTAATAATTCGGAAGAACCTCTTATACACATATAATTAACACTATCGACCAATTTTCTAAAAAAAATACACCCATCTTATAATAACATCATCTATGATGTAATAATAGATGTAAATTATTTTTTTTTAGAATACGCCAATTGATCGCTTTGATTTTCAATTTTTAAATTGATCTCATTTGCATAGAAAAAATTATACGCTATATCATAGACATTACATCATTTGACATAAAATAATTAACTTTTTCATTTCACTCAAACCTTTGAATGGACAGCACACAACTCTGTCATTTCGAAATTTTCAAAATAATTTGCTAATGAAAAATATTATCCAACGTCTGTCATAAAAATTGGATAATATAATAAAGTAATTTTTATATGCGCAAGCGTTTACATATACATATAT
>JADDOH010008109.1:0-154410 GCA_016648135.1 Agrypnia vestita
GTCTTGTATTTCTCCAATTGCTAGTCTGTGAATGATTTTAAGTGTTTCGATTTTTGTAATTAATGCTTTTGTTGTTTAATTGTTGTGTTACACGGTATACAGTTTCAGTTGATGTCCGGTATTTCAGATCATAGACCATTTTTAGTATTTTGTTTTGCTGTCGTTGGAGTCTGTTTAGGTTAGTTTTGTTTCCGTTCCCCAGAAGGGTATCAAATATCCTATTCTACTCTCGACGTATGCCTGGGACATCAGAATTTTCACGGTCTTCAATGTGATTTCGCGTATTTTGTGGAATAGGCTAGTCAGTAGTCAAAGTTTAACCAAAATATCGATACTTGAGTCATTTAATAGTTTCAGTAGTTCCATTGGAATGTCGTCTGGACCAGGGGCTTTTTTTCATTTAGATATTTTGATTGCGTGTAGCACCTCTGACTTTAATATTGACGGTCCCTCTTTACTTTGCGCGTTGTTAGTGGTGAGTAAAATGTTGAATAACTAATTGCAAATTTGTTAAAATACACGAAATAAATATATAAATTTTTAAAAAATCCTTTTATTTTAGTTTTAGTGAAAGGTTTAAAATGGTGTCTTTAAATTCACGGTTTGCTTTGCTGCGACGAGTTGGTACGAGAGTAATCACTTTCCGGGAAGGGTACCTTCGTCTGTAGTAGACTATTTTGATCTTTATTTTAATAAAAATAATTAAAAATATCCGGAAAAGCTATACCAGTATTTTTATTTTTATTTTTACAAAACTAAAGTCTATAGAATATTTCACTTCAATAAAAGAAAATGTTTAGCCAGTAGAACGCTTAAGATCTAACAACTGAACATATAATATTATATTCCCGACATGGCAAATCACAACACCTCAGGATTCAATCAAATTTTACGTTATTCATCTCGTCAAGTTTCAAACTCTATGTACATTTTTAGAGCCAAATCTGACAGACACACACATAACCATTGTAAACATAGATTAAAGAAGAGACCCTGCAAATTCATTCCAAAGTACACTAAACTAAACTAAAGTGAACTAATAAATTCTTTTAAAACATGTAGACTGCCTGTATTAGTAACCAGCGCGTGGCGCGGAGGCAATTAAGAGATTAATATAATAAGCCTCCCCGGTTGGTGGTGAAATTAATAAGAGTGAAGAGTCGCGGGGCCGCTGTTCAGGGGAAGCTAGGGGTAGGTAGAGAAAAGGCCGTATTTACTAACACTGTTAATGACTAAACTATCACATTACAATATATTTTGATTTTCGACGTAGAGCTACGTCTTTCCCCGAGTCTTGATAGGGTTGGGCCCGAATTCAGAGTCAATACTTAGATGATTTAAAGTTTAAGGTGCGTCTTAAAAGCGTAATTTTCAGTACAAAATAACACTTTTAAGGCGTACCTTAAGCTTTAAATCATGTAAGTATTGATTGTGAATTCGGGCCTTAGACACGGTGTCACGTAGTGATTATATTATTAGTATCACTATGCGTAACGCACATACGTCAGTGTATTAGTACCTGTATAACTACTTCACATGACCTTGGGCTCTCCACCCACCCTTGGTGCGTCTCTGCTTGTGTGGCCCAGACTCCGGGGCATATCCTGTGGGACTGTTCTTTGATGAGGGATGCAAGAGAAGCTTTGATCATCAATGGGCCACATGGAACAGGACGGCGTCTTACAAATGCCGACCTTGTGAGTTCCGAGGATAGACTTCAGACTTTTAATTAACGTATTCGTGGGAATCTGGGTGACCCATTGGGAAATCCTGAGGGGTCCTGATGTACCCTTGGTCGTGCTGCCCTGCCTCGGTCTTTCTTTATTTTCTTTTCACAATTTTGCTTGCAATTTCGTTTTCTTGTTTATTACACATATGACATTCTTGTTTATTACTACTATTTTTCTTTTTACACTCTTGTTAATTTTATTGTGTTTTCTATTGTTATTTTCCATGTTATTTGCACTACTATGTTATCTTTCTGTTTTGTATCTTATTTTGTTAATTGTTACGTTGTTTCTCCTGAACCGGTATCTTACCGGTGGTTTTAGCCTCTTCTGACACAAGTGTTACATGTTTTTATTTTTGTTTTGTGCCTTTCCCTCCAAGGAGGGGCGTTGATTTATTTTTGTACCGTGCGATGTCTCCTCGGGTGTTCTTATATTGTGTTTTCTAGATTGTAGATGTCTTATATAGTACTTTTATTTGTATAACCCCTTTTAAAAAATAAAGACTTTTTCGCATGGGACATTGTTTGTTTTGCGCGACCGACTCGCCTGGTCTAGGTTCTTGTGTTGCTAGGACGACAGGGAGGACAGAGAGGACGCTTTAGCATAAAATAATGCCAACCAGGCGGCGAACGTGTTGGGCCGATATGGACGCTTCTGCGCATATAACAGCCCAGGGTATGTGGTGGGTCACCCTCAATGTATAGCTACTATTACTACTACACAATACAGTGCAGTCGTAACAGTAGTATTAGTAGAATGATTTTCATTGATATTGGATATAAACGTGTGTTTATAATATTAATTATAAATGATGTATTTTTGGTTAATAAATCAATGTTACCAACAAATAATACACAACATCTACAAAATAATTATTTAGAATAATGTCTCGTGAATTCTCCATATTGGCGGCGCAAATTTAGTAGCTACCTAATGATAATTGATAAGCAAAGTAGTTTTATCAAGTCTAACGACTTTTGAGCAACAATGAGATGAAAACAATGAGCAGATTAATGATGCTCGAGATGTGAAAGTTTACGCCATTAGCGGCGGAACATTGCGGGGCAGGTGCCCGCAGCTGAATTCATTACGGGAAGAAGTATAACGTAAAGGATAAAGTGGATTTTATAACTGATGTACGGAAAGTTTACATAGGCCCAGGGCCAATACTGCCTGGATATATTATCGGCTCGAAACGATGGCAGAGGGAAAGCAGATTTCCATCGAAAGTACATATGCGGGTGTAAAAATTAGTGCAAAACGAAAATACTAAACCAATAATAACCAAAACCAGGAATAACTATTTGTTATATGTTCTTGTTGTTGTTGTTATTGTTATATATGGTATTGATATATAGAATAACTATATAATAACGATAGAATAACTATATGTGTTATGTAAAAAAAACAGTTATAAAAAATATCAATTAAGCAGCAACAGAAATTAATTAGTAAATACAAGTTAAGAAAATGTATGTACATTTATTTATTGTATTGCCGTTTTATTGAATTTTGGTAATGTCGATAAAACAGTGTACTATATTATATTGAAGAATATGGTTGTTAAAAAATATTGAATTTTCCCCCACTGTGAGCTTTCGGTAAATAATTTTGACCGTGTCGATAAAACAGTGTACTATGATATAAACTAATTCGGTGGACAGAAAAAATCACCACGCGCGCGAATAAAAAATCCATTACGACCATTATTGTTTTTAACAAAATCTTTTAAAGATATTTCGAACATAATTTTTGTCGAACAGATTTTTATAAGTCAAATATATCTCGAGATATTACATATTGAACTAACTAACTAACTAATTAACCATCACGCCGTTTCCCTGCAGGGGTAGGCAGAGAGGATTGAACGCCACACTCTTCTATCCTGGCACACCACTTTTGCTTCGGCCACATTCATACATCTTCTCATACACGTTCTACGATTGTTGCGGCTTTTAACAGGGCCATCCTCAAATACTTGTAGTACCTGATCGTGCCAGGTCTTTCGCGGACGCCCTCTACATATTGACATGTTTGTAAAATTGACATTTCCGAAGCCAGTCTGCCAATGTCCAAATATGATATTTTTTAGGTGATAGACGGTTTTTGATTTATTCCGCGCCACCTAATTTTCCTCGAAAGGAAAAGAATTCTCTGTCATAAACACTAACCAACATATCAACCTTTCATTCTATCAAAAAAAATTATCGCCTGAACGTCGTAATTCTCACATGTTTGTTTAAAAAAAAACACATTAATATCATTTAATATACGGCTGTCAGATTTCGTTATTTAAAAACGATGATTTTCCCGTCGCGCGCGCTTCGCGCGTGCTCATTGGTTAAATGACATTGCGCGCGCATCCCCGGCGTCTTACTTCCTGTTATGCATTTCCGTCCATTTTCACGAAATCACTGCCACAGATTGCAGGAAAGCGAGAGGAAAGATGTTACACATCAATGTGTAATTTATTAATTATTATTGGTTGAAAAGTTACAAATTAATTTGCGTCATTCTCATTTTTGACCTTAAATGTTGTAACCTTTTCTTTCTTATTGTTTCAAAATCTCTATTGCCCCTACAATTCTGATTTATTTCGAACGGTACTTCTGGTGTTAGGCTTTTTAAATAGTTATATAACCAATGCACCTACCGTGAAAATCGATTGTCTTTTTAAGAGTAAATCGAGGGATTGGTGTATAGCAGATATGGCAAGAAGAATTTACGGATAAAATAAAATAGAATTCAAAAGAAGATTTTATGAATAAACTAAGAAACTTTTACAATTTTCCTCCTAGTGATCGGTTTCGCCTTGTGGCAGAATCAGACCACACAAGCTAAAAAACTAACCCTAAACAATATTTGATGCAGCACTTATTCGGGGCAGGGGAGGCGGGTGAGTAGGGAGAATTCTGTAATATTTGAATAATTGTTATTTAGGGGTCTTAATAAAGGACAATTTGATAAAACCAATTGGTCACTAAGGGCAGTAAATACGATTCTACCTTATTGCCATTTATTTCCAACATTTCTAAATAATTACGTTTGTACCCTCTTGTAAATTTGTAGATAGATCAGCATTTATATCTGTAATGATTATGGTTAATACTACGTAAGCGAAAACCGACACTAAGTAATTTTTAAACTTTGGCAACGTATGTTTTCTGAAAAAAATATACCATAATACTTCTAGTAATGTTTTCTACATAGCCGACCGAACAATCATCACAATTTAATCTGTAAACACCATGAGGTATTTATAATAAAATGATTTTATCTCGCTGCCAATTGCATTCATATACAATGCGTTGTAATTCTTCCAAACAATTGAATGGTGCTTATTTATTATTATTTATTTGAAACATAGTACCTATACTTCAATTTGAAAATTTCGACTGTGCTGGGAAAAATAATTGTATAGTTAATTAATTCTATGCAAAGGTAAATTTTATTATTATTAAACTCTAGAAAATAGTCAGATAGGAATTTACACTTTTTAATATTTATTATTAAATATTCATAAATTTCACCAGAACTGCAATACATTCGGGTTTTACGAAGAACATAATAATGATTAAAAAAATTAAAATTAGCGTGAAACAATTTTTGACTCTCCTTATGATGTTACAAACAATGATTACCAAACAGTATGTAAGAGATAATTTTTTTAATTTTTTGTACAGCATTTCGCCGCAAATTACATATTTAATAGTATAATCCATTGAAAAAGCAGTCACCACTTTTTTGTACTTCGTTAAATTATGTAAATTATGTTAGAGGGGAAGGGGGGATAAGTTGATGTAGGTCGTAAGTGGTGATATTTCTTCTAATTTCATATAAATATATACAGTACATATTTATTAACTTGAACAAGAGTAATAATTAGTTTTAGCTTTTAGGTAACGCTACCGCGCCATACGTACGATGATAAAACATACTATTGATTATTGATTCAACGGTTTGAAAAAATGCTTAAAACCTGGTTTCTTAATAACTCATCACGCGCTGGCAATTTAAATTAAAAATCATCATATACACGACATACCGAATTTCATTAAACTAACCACAACAATTTGGCGCTAAAAGAAAGACGGCGTCTAGTCTATTGCCATGACCAAATTTGAAAAAAAAAAAGAAACATCAATGAAAGATTCGATGTGTTCAAAAAAATTAAAACTCGCGCCAGAAGATACCTCTCTATCTTTGGTGAAAAGTTTTGAGAATAAACCGCGGCAGGCACCCGCGGCTGGACCACTATCCGCAATGATAATAGGGCACTCGTCGCTGAAAAGGCAACCCCGAAAGACGCCAATCGCTTTCCTTATTCAAAATAAAGTTTACTTTTATCTCGAGCCACTGCAGTTCATGTAAGAGTAGAGAGAGCACTGGTCTTTAAATAAAACGGAGAGGAACTTCGGGTAATAAAATAACTCCCGGTTATTATCAAAATCCGCTAGTTTCAAAGCAAATATTGGGAGATAGAATATGTATAATATTTAACGACATTATTAATTAATTGGGAGACTGAATATTTATGTTATTTAAAGACATTAAAATTGATTAAAAAACGAATTAAATTATTTACGTATTACTGACTCATGTGGCAGGTACTTTGTGGTGCAACGTGCAACATGATTATTTTAAATTAGACTAAATTAAACTTTGTAAAGCACACACGTTGAGTTATATTTATCATTACTGTTTTATAGTTTGCCTACATACTCAATCTATTATTTATTTTATTTATCTTGCTAATATACTTTCATTTTTTATTAGGTACTTATCACTTATATGCATTTATGTTGTTGATATTCATTAATTTTTTTGTAAATTCCTGCTTATGTATAATACTTAAGACCGTTATGCTATTTGAACACTTTTTGTTTTACATAATGTAAACGCCCAATTCAGGGTATGTATCATTAATAAATAAATAACTTTCGAGAGGAGCAGTTCCTCTCATCATCAGGTGTAAAACTAACCTAAACACAGAAGTTTTGTCAATTTATTCGAGTAATTATAGAGCAGCGGGTTATGTAAGTTAAAATTATATGTACATATTCATAATGAAAACCTATGTAGACTGTGAACACTTTGAACCTCCCGCATCACTATTCGTTCTTTCTAATTCCAACTAAATTTATTAATACTGTTTTAAATTTTATTTGTACTTTTCATACTTTCAATTTATTTGTTAATCGACTGAAAGTGTATACTTCGCATTTATAATCATGTCTACTAGTATAAAAGTGTACGTGTAAACGGTAAAAATCCGATAGGATCAATATTACGAAGAAAATTGTTAATAAGGTTTGAATTATTTGAAACGGCATTGTTAATTAGAATGTTATGTCGTTCTAATCCTTTTAATGGATAGTTTTATGATTTGATTAATTTTAAACATGATTTGTATTTTTAAATGAAACATATCGAAATTTAAAAAATTTCATACGAAGTTAGGTATGGCAAAAAAATTTCATAAAAAAATTAAAAGTTATTTTTTTCTAAAAAAAATAATAATTAATCAAATGTATGGTTTGAAACTGACCTAATTAATTTCTAAAATAATAATGAATCAACTACAAATAAGTCATATTTAATTCCTCATCTGAACCTGACAATGTAATAAAGCGAGGTGTGATTCTAAATGTCAACTGTCTTATCCGAGATCACCCCATAATTCTTGGTGTAACCACAATCTGATGACATAATACCTCCCAACTGTAATAAACCTCAGATATTCATTGTGTAATATTTTGTAGAATAGAAATAACCGCGAAGATCCTGAACAATAAATTAACGTGTCTATCGAAAGTGAGAAGTTTGAATAAGGGGTATTGTAAGTAGCATTAAATTGGTGTATTTTGATCTTTGGGAGTATAAATGAGATAACTAGTAAAGTATTTAAATTATTATAAACATATCACTATTGAAACGTATAAAATAGGGATTCTGAAGTCTCGGGTTTTTTCGATTCCCGGGACTCGAGACCCAAATTTTTAAAGTCCCGGGAATTCCCGGGACTCGAGACTTTGATTATTTTTCGTTTAAATCGTGAAAAAAAATTATGTTAAAAATTAACTTCTTTACTTTAATTAACTTATATTATTTGTGTTATAGGTACGATAGGTGAAAATTTATTGAAACAATTTAAAAACACTTTATTCGATATTTATTTAAATTTAATTTATTACAATTTTTTTAATCTAAATATTTATATCAATATGAAGTTAAAACCTTTACTTTTGTAAGGAAAAATATGTTTTTAAAAACACCAAGGCGTTTAATGATGAATCACATAGCCTGTTCCTGGTTATGCTATAATTAAATAATAAAAAAGATTCTCTACGTACTGTGAACGATAAATATAAATAAAGTAAATAAATACTAACATTTCCAATTTAAGTTCAAAAATTAAAAGTTCGAAATCCCCAGTTCAGAATATACAACGACGGAAACCATAAGTAGGAGAAGAACGTATCTGGCTAGAGAACGTATAAGTCAAAATATAAACTGATTATTTCAACAAATAAATCAACCCAAGGAGAATTCTTTTAAATTATTCTAGAAATACGAGTAGCACGTGCATCGTACAAAGAAACATTTTGCCGAAAAAAATCAAGGGTAAATATGTACATGAATTTTTTGTTGTGATATTTTACAAATAACGACGAAAGCTTGTAATGAACCAGGTAGTTAGAGGGTCCTAATCAAATCGGACTGACTGTATTTAATGTCGAAATGATGTTCAATTAATATTATAAAGCATTTTATTGTATTTCAATATAAATCATTCTCCTGGTCACGGTAAGCACTGTGATGATCCAGGTAGATAGTAAGGTCTCGGGTCTTGATACATTTAATAATAATTTAGTATAGCTCCTGGTCCGGCACCAGAGTTAGACATCCCATGGGGTGTGTGTTGAATATATAAGGCGAAGCAAATCTATAATACAAATCATTCCATTGCAAATCAATGTAAATCATATTCTTTTCACGGCTAACGATGTAAGATGACCCTAATGTGGGTCCTACTAAATAATGAAGGTTAGTAAGTAGCAAACCGTCGCGTTCAAAATACAATATATTGGATTATCAAATATTTCACTATTCTTATATGTGAGCGCGCTCGATCGAGCGGCAGGATGCAACCGGTCGACTTCAACCATATGATGTAGCGATACAGCTGTTAAAATTAAATATTCTATACAGAATATTTTACTACTACTAAAATTCAACATTTCATATGAAATAATGTTCTATACTATCAGAAATACTTTATACGGTAAATTAACTAAAAATATGAATTATTAACTAACATAATTATTCTGTGAAAATTGCGCTTTTGAATGCAATATTAACTAAAAATATTAACTAACATCTTGGGTTCGCAGACGAAATCGATAATACCTAATGCCCTTTGCATTTACTAAGTATATTACCTAAATAGCCACAGCTATACCATCCTGTCCGTCAGGGACGAAACATAAAACACAGTTATATTCCTAAAAGTGCTACCTCTTACGCGACAAAAATACCTATTGCAGTCGGGCTATGAATATGAACTATTTCCGCCTCATAATGGCGCCTGGAACCAATACTAAAAACCTCACTAGAAATAATAAATGCGACTAAATCTCGATAAATACAATATATACTATTCGTAATACGTCGTTGAATTGGCACATGAATCGTCTAATGGATGAAGGACCCCGTTGTGTATCGTAATAACTTCAAATTCTTTTATAGGAGCAGTGTGGAAACAATTGCATAATATTACGTAATAAAAACATCTAACGAACCTAATAATCGATACATTTATGTTACAATAAAATACATACACTAGAAAGAATTCGTGTATTAGAAATAAAACATTTTCGATTTGAGACAAACCAGTAAAATCGTTCGAACGGCGCAAAGGGAAAAATTCACACATATTAAATAACACTGAAATTAATAATTATAAACACTTTGTATTAGCAAATTCTTACCTTGAATGGTTTCGTTCTAGACGTGCATGAACCTGTTCATATTAATTCCGTGAGAAAATAATACATATATTTGCTATTTACGAAATACGATATTTTTGAAGCGAAACTTCTTTATAAATAAGTAGATAAGGTCTCGAGGATGGTTTGTTCGAAAGGATTCTACAACAACCCGTGAGTTTATATGAAATAATAGTTTCTTTGAATGCTAAGTTTTGGTTTTTTAAACCCTCAGCATCTCTGCTGAGAGGGGTAGAGGCCCCGCGCCCGCCTAAACCCGGTGGCCGACTTCCTAAGTGACTAAACGGCCCCCCTTGTTCCTCCGGAACTTACTGCATCCCGAGACTCTATCTCTTCTTTACGAGATGTGATCCTGTGACGCCTCTCTTTTTAGGCTTATAATTGAGAAGGCCGTACTCTTTTGGTACGAGTTTCTGATGATGTGTGTTGTCTTGAGGCGCCTTTCTTTTAGGCCGGTGTTTGAAGAATCATGTACTCTTTTGGTACGAATTGATGACGACATTAGCCTCCTTTGCGGGCATAGTCAGCGATGTTACAAATTATTGTGCAATCTCATTATGCCTTTTCAGAATGGCGTCCCACGATTATGCATCTTGCAACATTTACTTTGGACAAATGTTAGAGTGTTAGTAACATATTTATAATATCCCAGCTATTCCATATGAGTGAATGATTTTTATATTTATTCTGGCCCTGTCTTTCTTACAGAGGACGAAATAGAAGTTAACGTTTCTATCAAGGTTTTACAGCATTCAGGCATGAAAATCCTTCCAAAGTCAGAGAATTCACGACGTTGGTTTACGCTGTTTTTGAGCAAGATGAGGCGCGAAGGTCGAGTCTAGTGGCCACTCCGATCAACAAGGGAGGTCCCGCTTTTAAGAGTACCTCACAGGGGCTTGCGCGAATTCCAGGCTTATGACACGAGCGTCATCCACAACCTCACCTAGCTCAACGTTCGTAAACCAGAAAACTCCAATTTCAGTTAGATCTCCCCATTCTGTCCTTTACTCGTCGTTCTGAAGCTACTTGTTAAGCCAGATGTACCGAGGTACTCAAATCATAAAGACTGGGCTGAAGACCGGATTGCGCAATACTTATGCAACACAGTTATTATAAGGCTACTAAGCATTTCTTATAGAATTACGTGTATTCAATTATTAGTAAAAATAGTTTGAAAATCCCCATACTTTAAAATATATTCGTTCGGAAGAATTTCTCGTACGATTTGGATTGATATCTGGTTATGCAATACATAACGCGTCGACAATTATTATGAATCTATTAAGCACTGCTTATAGAGCTCCGTAAAATCAATTGTTAATACAAATGGTATGAAAATCCCCATGCATCAAAATATATTCGTTTGGGAGATATTCCCGTACGAATTGAGCCAAGATCACACAAGAAATCGTGATATTAATTATACATTATTGCTCCGATTTTAAATCTTCCCAAAATAAATACATTTCAATAGTGAAAATAATTAATCGATAGATAATATAAATGTGTTCCTTAGCTGTTACACAGTGGCGGTATGATCCTCTCTGGTACTGATGAATGGTAGATTCCTCCATACGTCCGGGCAGCAACTCCGTCCGCAAATGCTGTTCTGGAACTCAGGGCTCCGTCGGTAGTCTGTCGGGCAGCGCTCCCGCTCGCAAGTCTGGTCTCGAACTGAAGGGGCTGAGTATATCGTGTTCGCTCCTTTTATACTCTCGATTGCACCATATCTTCGAAATCCACGCTAGTGCAGTGACTCATCCTATGAGCGATGACCTCACCGCCGGCGCTCGCCATTGGCCGGATTCAGTCAACAGGACGGTCGCCTCCGGCTCAACCCGTCGAAGGCAAAGCGCGTCTGTGATTGGTCCGTTTCGTTAAAATAATAGTTAAGCACCCGCTACACGCGAGACTTACTGTTCTGATTCATAAATAATAAAGGCTCGTTCGCACCTACTCACAAGGTCGAGTCTATTAGGATTGGCAAACGATATTAATTTACCACAGAATTATATCTATGGTATAATAAAGATCTAAGAAATATTACTTGTATAGCTGAATATTCAATATTTTGTTAGCCTCTTGTGATACATAGAATCTTAAGAAGAAATATATCAGGCTTTTACTTTTAACCGATTCCAAACAGAAGAAATATATTTTTGATGTCCATACTTGACTTTTTTGAATATTATTATTTTAAGATTTTCTAAATTTATTAAATCTATCTCTATGTCGACCATCACAAGCTTTTATTACAAAGACAATATAATCTCTCTGCCGATTGCCGGCAATCGAGTGAGTATCTTGACGAACCGCTTGCTACCTGCTCTGTATGGGTATGGCTTGTTCTCGCTAAGCAGATCTTAGAGTATTGTATATACTCTAAGAAGCAGATTTTATTTTAAAAATATAAATGTAGGATATATTGAATAAAATTGAATCGGAAAGTCTCGAGTCCCGGGTTATTAATTTTTAAATTCCCGGGACTCGAGACAGCAAAAAATCTTTGAATTCCCGGGAATAAATTCCCGGGTTGTCTCGACACAGAATCCCTAGTATAAAAGTCAATGGTGTGTACTGTGCATTCGTATCTTAGAGAACATACGTCCATCAACGTAAACATCTTTCTTTAAAAAAAACACACATCATTATAAATAAATCAACCGTATAACGAAAAGATAATGCCGGTTAAATGAATAAACTGGCGATTTATTCAGTGATCAAAGTGCGCAAAAATGTGAAAAGCAGACGCGGCCCGCACCTGAGCGCGCGGTACCTACCCGACGGCAGCGTCTGTGGAAACGCCGACGCTGAAAAATAAACTCCGCCGGTTGAGCATATTCGCAAACATTATGGTGGCCAGGTAAACACCAATATCTGAGATAAGCTCGGTGTCGGTGCACGGTCTACGGGGAAGGGAAACTGGAGGCATTGCGCACAAAATGACACTAACATATCTATTTTTTATTTAAATAAACATAATAATAAATTATAAGCATTAAAGTTTATTATTATGTTTATGTTATGTTAACACATTCATTATGTTTAGTAATGCAGAATGAAAACCAAGAGACGTCAATGATTTGACAAAACAAGTTAATAAATTATATTATTTTATATAATTTAATATAATAATATAAGCAACACGCGGCTCGTGGGATAGTTGTGTTGTGTGTGCAAAATTAAAGTAATTTTTTTTCAAAAATATTATTACATTAAATTTGGTTGAGAACAACTTACACGGACCTTTATTGAATTATTAATATTTAAATTAGAAACCTCCTCTGTAGGTATACTTTTCTGGGATATTCTGCCGTGTGTGTGACCTCTCTGGCCGACGTTTCGGGTCCATTGCAGGGTCTATCATCAGGGCTGATGTGATATGTACACGGCAGAATATCCCAGAAAACTATACACAGAAGATTCTGAACGGCCGTGAAAACCTGAGAACATTTTTAAATTAGAACCCTTTTTATAGGTGTATAGGCGGTGTGCCTCACAAGGATTATTGAATTCTCTGTTTGGCCCGCTGTAAAAAAAGATTACCTACTTATCACTGATCTACATTGTGGACTTAGTTACACTTTTTATAAACTGCTTGTATACAGTTTTCATTAATCCATTTCAAAATCATCTTAGTGTTTAACTGTAATTATGTAAGCTAATTCATTTTAAAAATTACATTTTTAACCGTTATATTTTGTATTTACAAACATATTTCTATAAAAAAATTACACGAATTGCTGAATAAAACAACGACATGAAAAAACATGCATTATTTATTAATTACAAAGATAGCGCTAAATATTTGAAATTAACATCAAATATTACTACTTCGTTGAAAATCTTTTTAATTTAATAACTTCCAAGATCCTTCGACGCATGGAGTCCACCAAACGTCGTAAATATTCAGGTGTGCTGACATGGAACCATGCTCGAATAATTACTCGAACAAAAAATGAAATCGAAAATATTAATAATAATTTAAAGGATGGATCGACATCTGGTTTTGATGGAGCCACAGCAAAATATAAAACAAAATAATAAATTATCAATTAACCAATTGCCCACACCATAACACAAGTTTAAATAGTGGCATATTCTCAACCGTTTTTAAAAAGTCTATGGAAACTCCTATTTTTAATCTGGCAGCCCTGATGAAGTATCTAATTATCGTCCAATATACCTTATCTCGAACGTCGCAAAAATATTTGAAAAAATTGTAAAAATATTTGTAAAAACGAGGAATAAATGACGCCATAGCCAAACTAACTTCAACAATATAAAATGCTTTAGATAAGAAAAACAAATGCCTTGGAATTTTTATTGACTTGCGCGAGGCTTTTGATAGTATTCCGCACTAAAAAATAATTAATAAGTTTAACGACATTGACATTGTTGGAGACGTCAGATGTTGGCCACAGAGCTATCTAACTCAGGGATGTCAACATATCAAACTAAATCTTTCAAAAAGCGAACCTGAAATGTTGGAATTCAGAATTCCACAAAAAACTGATATGATGATGATGATACCGCAATAATTCTTGAAAATAAAACATGGAATGAAATCAGTAATGCAGCAAATCATGACATAAGGAAGGGCCATCAAAGAATGATTCGATGACAATCTTTTGTCACTTAATTCAGAAAAAAACATTTATTATTAGGTTCACACCACAAGAAGTATCTAAAAAATCTTATTAAATATAACAGTTCATTGTAAAAACTGTAAAAATGATATAAAATGCAACACAGATTGTACTAAACTTAATCACAAGACTGATATTAAATATCTAGGTGTGACAATTGACAAACGTGTCAAAGGGCAAGACCATATCAGTCTGACCGTAGAACGATTAAGAAAAGTTATCTATGTTTTTTATAACTTAACGCAATTTATTGAACAAGAATACTATTGAAATGGTGTATTATGCGTTGGTGCAGTCCCTCTTACTTATTATTGCATAGGGAGGGGCTTTAAAGTCCACCGTGCCGCCATCAATTATAATACAAGAAGTAATCATTCTTAAAAAAAAACTTACGACTTTCCCTACTTTAGATATATTTCGAGATTTTAAATCAAGATCTTACAAAATTATACAAAACTAACGCCCTATGCTAAACCTATAAAGATTATTTCATAAATAAATCCCACCCCTTAGACTGTATAAGTAATCGATAAAGAACAAAGGGGCAAATAAAAAGTCAAAGTTTAAGAACCATCATGGCACAACATTGCTATACAAACTTGGGAGTTTAAATTAATTTAAGTAATTTATTTTATAAAAATAATTGTATGCATGTATCTGCTGTAGAAATAAAATAAATAAATTCTCTTTTGTTGCTGAGGTTGCGACGAGGAACCAATATTTCTCGCTTTGACCAGATTTTTTTTATGGAATTCATGCGAATGATACCTGGCCGTGGCGGAATATCAATGCGGTGGTCCATATGTGGTGGTAACCATTTCAAGCTCATTCGACTGTGGCGTGGGGCTCCATCCGGCTGGAAGATACATCTACCACGGTCATCCTCGAACAAATCATTGATTCTAGCAAGAATTTTGGCTCCAGAATCAGATCTTGGTACCTTTTAGCCGTGATTATGCCTTCTACAAATCCCAGACGTCCAACACCATATCTTGTGCAACCCCATACGATTATACACACAGGATGTTACATTGTCGCAGTGGTGTATTCTGCTATCATATTTTATCGACGAACGAATCCGATTCCATCACTCCCTTTTGGGAGTGTAAATGGAAATGTTGGTCTCATCACCCCATGTTACTTTCGCCCAGGTCCATTACGGTTATTATATGAAATTAAGTATTTCCTTTATTCTCTCAATAATAAATAATGATTGTTAGATTCCTAATAATTTCCTAATAATCCTCTTATGTTATATATTTGCCCGATGTATAAGTGTGATTCAGCGGAGAAGACCCTCGATCATGTATTTTTTGCCTGCCCACCTCGTCCCATTTTCTTTTGCAGTGAGCTGGTTAAAGCTATGTTTCAACTCCCGGCTAACACGTACCATCCTCTTTCTATTAACTCGCCAAATCTGATACAATATCAAAAAATTTGTACGAAAATAACAATAATATATGATTAAATATATTTGGTTTTAGTAACACTTCAATTATAACTTGTTAAATGTCACAAATCGCTCTTTGAGGGAGATTTGCCTAAATTATAAGAAGAAGTTGGCGTATTATATATTCCTAATAAATTAAGTAATCGATTTCTAGTAAATTAAAAGAATCATATAGAAAGAGGGATGATTAGACCGATACAAAATACATCTCACTGAGATTTGATCAGGTGAGTTATCCAGAAAATAATGGATTCTGTAGGGGTTTTCCAGGGTGCTCGCTCGACTGGACGCAACTGGCCAGCGGGCAGCGGCCACGGCTCAGCAAGCCGACAAATGGGCGGAGAGAGAAGAAAGGAAGGGTGGGTTTCTCAGGTAGATGACCGCCAGCCAGCCGGAATTGATTGAGGGGGTGGCGGGCGCTCCGCAGACGAGTAGCGGAGAGTAGCGCCGGAGCCGAGGAAACATCAATGTGGAAGTTTAGATTACGGTCATTACTTACGGAGAGCGGAGATGTTGCGACAAATGGGATTATTTACACAACCAGCCTGAGGCGGCGCCCAGTGCTCCATGACTGAAAAGCGCTACATATTTTATAACTTCGTCCCTGTGAGACATCTATAATATATCTTGTAATACGAGTGAATGAGAATGGAATAACAACTAAGAAGAGGGAATGCAAAAAAAAATACAATAATGACAACAGAAAAAGAGGCCAGACTGGCCAGATGAACCAGATATTGAAAAAAGGCACTGTTAGAAGCTATAACAATCGACGAGCGTGCATGAAAATATTATGAAAGTGAACGATGCAGGAAAAGAATGCCAAAAATAAGAAATGCTTTATTACATAAAAACTTTATATCACGGATAATATTATTAAATCAACAAGTTAACATGTAAACAAATCAGCTGAATTGTAAAGATTGTGACTACTTTTACATAGGTAAAACTTCAAGGAAATTTGAAACTAGAGTAATGGGCCTACCACACGCATAAGTATCACCACACTTTTGCATGCGCATGTCGGCTTGTAAACGGAGCACCGTGTACAAAACACCAACTACACGCACGTTTGTACACGGAACACAACAATTACTCTGAATTCGCTAATCATTTAATTTAATGTAATCACTCTTTTGATGTTAATACTGGTGTTAAATTATTACATCCTGATACTAGTGGTTTTCAATTGGACAATCTCGAAATTCTTCAAATAAGGAAAAATGTTAATCAAAACTTAAATATTATCAATAATAAAAGTAATTTTATAACTTATCCTATCTTGAATATTTTCCCATTGTGATTAATTTATATTTTTCATAAATACTTTTAGAATAAAACCTCTTACCACATTATTGTCTATTGACATTCAATTACTTTATGTCCACGCCCCCTTTTTAACCCCTCCCACATTAATGTTCATAATTTTTCTGTACTGTAAAATTAGTTTTAGTACATTACTACGTCCTGAAGAAGGAAGCTTAGCTCCCGAAACATATTGATTTAATAAAATTATCTATGGTATAAACAAAGTGTTTAAGTTTTTATTAATGTATAAAAATGGTGCCACAAAGTGATTTCCTAAAATTTTAATAAGAATCGCTGCCTTTGATATATATTTAATGTTTTGAGGATCAATATTATAAAGAGCCATGAAAAATGATCCCCAATTAATAACTAGTAGTAATAAATAGAGAGTAAAAATCTGTGTTGATCTTTATTTTTCACGAAACATTCATAAAATATCCTCGACTAAATTAAAATCGATGGATCAGTGATTACCTCCGATAAACCCTCTCCTAAATAGTATCTGGCCATGAACTGCTTCGTGTTTTTCCTCTTTGCTCCGCCTTGCCTCGACTTCATCAATCGCTAACGTTGGATGTTATGGTTTAAATACAATTTAAGATGTGTTGCAACCTCCAATTATCATATTAATCTAAAAAAATATTCTTAATATTAATCCCGTTCGGATTCATCTCATTACTAAAACTATTTCATCTGGTACAAGCCTACGATATTTTCAAGTTAAATATTAGGTCCTTACATATGAAATTGACGTTTAGTATGGGAGGAACATAAAGCCGATTTTTTTTTATTATAATAGTTTTATTTAATCAAAGTATGTACCATTGCTATCTATGCACTTTTGCCATCTCATAGGTAGTTCATCGATCCCTTTACTAAAAAAACCATTCGGACGGGAATCAATAAAATCTTTGAAGGCGGTTTGTACTGCCCCATCGGAGTTGAATTTTTTCCTTTGCAAGAAGTTATCCAAATTTCGAAAAAAATGGTAATCTGTTGGGGCAAGGTCCGGAGAGTACGGTGGATGTCTTAGACATTCCAATTGAAGCTCCTCTAATTTGGTAGCCGTCTGTTGTGCAGTGTGTGGTCTAGCGTTATCATGAAGCAGCAGTGGCCTAGAGCGATTAACCAGCCTCGGTTGTTTAGCAGCTTTCTTTTCCATCATGGTTTGCAGTTGCTGACAATAGACATATGCCGTAATCGTCTGGCTTGATTTAAGATTTAAAATCCCTTCATTATTGTGCCGGTTGAGTAATGCAACGCAGCAGTCAACGCGCGTTTGTTGATTTGCTTCACTCAATTCGCGAGGTACCCACCTTTCAAGCTTTTTCACCTTACCAATTTGCTTCAAGTGGATTAAAACAGTTTTATCACTAACACCGCAGCCTGCAGCTAACTCGGATGTGGTTTGCGATGGATCCGCTTCCACAATAGCCTTCAATTCTTCATTATCAACTTTGGTCTCCGGCCGTCCACGGGGCTTGTTCTGCAGGTCGAAATTTCCAGAACGAAAACGTTGGAACCAAAAACGCACTGTGTTTTCTTTTGCGGCACCGTCACCATACACATCATTAATCCTTCGAGCCGTTTCTGCAGACTGGTGCCACGGTGGAACTCGTACTCGTAAATAACGCGATATTTCAAGTTTTTCATTTTGTAAACTGAGTGACGCAAAGAAAAAAACAATTGAGGAAAAAATAAATGAATTATAATTTTCAAAACACAAATACATTAGTAAATAGTTGTATAAATTTGGATTTGGAATTCCTAACCAAAGAGAAGATATTTGAGATCAAATTTGCCAGTACGGCAAAACACCAATTTCATATGTAAGGACCTAATATAAGTTATTTTTACAGACTGCATTGTTCTTAGTTGTATAGATAACGATCAAACACTTATTATTCTTAACTATATTTTTATGTGCATGTTTAAAAATGCATGCACGCCTTGTCGATGCAATGGGTCCCCCACCCGAATAGGACAAGGGAAGAAGATGAGTGAGATATTAAAAAAAAACACAATTACTGGATTTTGTGTCCACAGAGGAATAATTATTAACTAAGCTAAATTATAGAAGTCTTTATAGGGAGACCCGTATGAGCTGGCTTAAGTGATCACTTTACACAACCCATTGTAAGAACACTTACACATTGATGGGACTATGATGACCATCATGAGATGGACCATACATGTCTCGAGCATAGTCCCCTCAAATATTTGAAAGAATACAGATAATAAATATAACATATATACAACATTAAAAAATTTGATAATAAGAAGATGTTATTACAGTGGAATTAATTGATGGGCGATGCATTGTGTAAAGTGATCACTTAAGCCAGCTCGTACAGGTCATTAGCCGTGCGGCCACCCTATAAAGATATTCATATACTTTTCCCATAAAAAAATATTCTTATCAGTCTCTCAATGTAGAAAAAAGCGAAGGCAAAGATGGTGTATTAAAACGCTTTTCAACACGTGAGGCCAATAATAATGTGAACGGTTTTGCAATGTTGGTTTAAAGCCATGTATTCACTAGGGGACAAATCGCGAAACATTCCGCTCGACATGTCGCATCAACATCTACGCTCATGTTTCGGGGACAATGACGCGGTCAATTGACGTGTACACACCGGGATTCGCATATCTTGTCGCGGAAATGTCATGCGAAGAGGTTATGGATGACAGCTGCGGTATCACATTTGGCGAAAACGGGGTTCCGCGCAATTCGAAATGTTTTTTTGGGTCGCAATTTCAAATTAACGAGGTTTTACTGTAGTAAATTGAATATTATTAAAAACAAGGTCCTTTTTGCAAATAATTATTGTTTTCCAGACGTCGCGGAAATATATCGCCCTATGAGGTTATGATGATAGCCGCGTATCTGTTTATGTTAATGAGTTTATCGAAAAGTAAGAGGAGAAAAAAGAGGAGAATGCGAAATTATTAACTACAAAGAGAAAGAAGGACGGACATTCTATGCGATCTTCGATCGATACAGCTCGATGAGTTCGAGAACGATTTCGTTTCCCCGCATTGTCATCTTGACAGATACAGCGCATGCGTATTCACTTGTAAACATACCACGTGGTACTGACGCTCCGCGGAATGTTGCGGTGAGTACGCTCGGGTGCCGTGCGCATGGCAACGTTGCCACGGCACGTAGAAATGCCGCGCTATGTTGTGCGCGAGGTCGCGGAACAGTGCACGACGTTGCAACGTCACGTAGACTCTATGCCGCGCATGCTATTGAGGGACAATTTGTCCCCTAGTGAATACATGGCTTAATTCTGCCCTCGCTAAGACAACTTTCAAGACTGACAAGTAAAACAACTTGGAATGACACGCGCAAAGCGTACTCTCATCAAAAGAAAATTAATCTCCGGTTCAAGAACGAAATGAAATAATTTAAGGGACCTTTCAGGAAAAGTGTCTGGAATATGCCACACTTGAGATTATTCTCCAGTAAAATGTTATTACTTTTTACAATCCATGTAATGTATTCTTTATAGAGATGACATTAACGGTACATTACATATAAATTTTCTGCTTCTTACATATAGATGGACTTCTTGTGATAAAATATCTTCGAATAATCGCCCGTATTCCGAAAATAACAACATTGGGATGTAAGATCTTTACCCCGACACTTAATAGACGAAAATAAATATAAAAAATAAAAGAGTCGTAACTGTACGTCGGTGGTGTGGTCACAGGGAGAAAGAAGTACATGACGGTTATCCGTCAAACGTCAAATATAAAAACATTCCAACAATATTTCTCTTTCTATGGTCCAACGCGATAATGACAACTTTGCCATAATTTTACATCAGGACGTTGTAGTAGAAGGAATTAATAAGTGCATACGAAATAATATTTTTTCTACAAGCTTTAAATACAGCATTAGTAATGATGTAATTTTAGTTGAAACATGAGAATTGTGAGGTTAGATTTGCGGCAGAGCGAAGCTGTCAGGTCAGGTCTAACGACCAGATCGCCCGGATCGGAAAGCACATATAAAGGTATTTACTTTGAGACAGACAAACACCGATGTATACCTACGTCTCGTTTATTTTTTATTTTCATCTATTAAGTGTTGGGATAAAGATCTAACATACTAGTATTGCTATTTTCGGAATACGGGCGAAAATTCTACCTATCTCAGAACAGGTATTTCTATATATCTAACGAGGTACGTAGCGGCTGAGAGATCTGCTACATATAACCTTATATTTATGGGTACATATTTGGGTATATATGAGTATGTGTTGTGTATGTATTAAGCAATCAGTAGTCAAGTGTCTAATAAACGCAAATTAATCGTCGTTGAAATTAAAAAAATATAAATTATTTATCCTCAAACGGTCAATATTATTGATCAATAATATCAATAATAATAGTGCCGTAGGGAGGGCTTTAGTGTCGTAACATGAATTTTCTTGCAATGTTGATAAATATAGCATTGAAGATTTAAATAAGTAGTGTTAAGACAAATTTAAGTTAATTTAACGAGCGTACATTCAGTTTTATTTTTGGACGGTTATTTAAGAACCGGCATACTGCCAACTCAAATAGATTGTGATGTATGCTGATCTGTTTATTCAACATCAGGACAAAAAACAGTCGGAATGTCTGCCCACGTGTCCACTTAATAATGTATGTGATATTAAATTGTAAGTATATTTTATTTAATTATCATAAATATCAGTAGACGGCGTTGCACGGAAACAAAATTAATGACCACATTTTAGTTTTATTCGAGTTTATGTTTAACATAGCTACCGAAGTGCTTCAATCCCCAAGCGTTCGGTGTTAGAGAAAAATATGTATTGTTTAAATTGAAATAAAGTCGAACCCGCTGAGAATGAGACTAAGGCGAAAATAACTGTCGGCTCATTCAATCTCTTTCTATTCCGCTGGTTAGAATTGAAAAAATCCCATCCAGCACTGTCTGCAAGAATCATGTAATTATATGTGAAAGAAAATAATATTTTTCGTTTTTCTCTGAAACCGAGGATAATTTTTTTTAAATATTTTTTGAACAGCCGCCATTTTGAAATGAGATGGCGGATGAGGTTGGCTAACGAAATTAGCCGAAATATTTGCATAGCAGAAAAGTTCTATCAAAATCTGATGAGAACTACGGGGATTATAGTGTATACAAAATACGTTTACAATATTTCTACGAAAATTTGCGTCATGAGATCTTCCGTTTATTCCATTTTTCAATTATTTTGCTTTCCCGTCCCTACTAAATACATGACAGGAGACCGAAGAGTTGCCGAATGTTCTGCAGGTAGTTTCTCAAGGATATTTGTCCCATTGAACACGTGTTAGCTTAAATATTGACACAAGCGAAGGAATTTAAGAAAATAGTATTAGGATAATGTATGAATACATTCACCTTATTATATATATATGCTATGAAATAATAATATGTTCGTATAAATAATAACAAAAAATACATTTAATATGTCAAATGAATATCCTGAATATTTTGCAAAGAGAAAATTTTACATACATTTCAAAAAAACAACTCGACAAAAATTACTCAATTAAAATATTTGTATGCATACATAATACATTATCATCCGTATTCTGAAAATAACAATGTCTAGATCTTTAAGATCTTTATCCCAACACTTAATAGACGATAATAATAATTAAAAATGTCCAGAGCGGATTTTGCTATTCTACGGCTCAAATACACTGCATTAAAATATGATATAAGAAAGATTGTTTCTTACAAACGTATTAATTTCTTCATCTACAGCGTCCAGATGAAATATCATGGCTAAACTTGACCGCGTTACCGCGTATTCAAACATTCCCATCTTGACTTTTGACAGATAACAATTTACATCTTTCTCTCTCCCTCTATATCTATCTCATGTAGAAACTTACAGAAACAAACACCGACGTAAAGCTATGTCTCGTTTATTATCGTCTATTAAGTGTTGGGATAAAGATCTTAAAGATCCAGACATATCTGTCAAATGTCAGGATGGGAAGATTTGAATACGCAGTAACGCCGAACACGGTTATGACAAGTTTAGCCATGATATTTCATCTGGACGCTGTGGATGAAGAAATTAATACGTTTGTAAGAAACAATCTTTCTTATATCATATTTTAATACAGTGTATTTGAGCCGTGAATAGCAAAATCCGCTCTGGACATTTTTAATTATTATTATCGTCTATTAAGTGTTGGGATAAAGATCTTAAAGATCTAGACATTGTTATTTTCAGAATCGGGCCGAATATGTTTCTAGCAGCAGTAAAATAATCAGACTTTTTGGGATTCATTTTCGAGCTCACTTCATAAAAGAAAAGAGAATTTTTTTATATTATATGCCAGACGAAAATGGGAAAGCGTGGAAAATTCCGAAAAAGTGCCCACACCGACTATAGAGCGGTGGGTGCATTTCCACGGGTCCAGGATTTTTTTTGAAACACGCGAAAATTAATGGAAATTCCTGTACAAATAAATAAAAATAAAACGCAAAACAAGGAGTTATAGAATTTCGATCAAACTTTTCGGAAATATTTCCTAATAAATAAATATGTTATCTAAGTTTGTTAACAAACCTGATCCACTATCTAGTTTCGAAATAGACGAAATTTGAAAAATAACAAAATTGTTACTCCGTTTATATTGGAGAAAAAGTAAAGAACACAATATATATTTCTTGTTTCGGAGGTAAATTTTCAGAAGTCCACAATGCATATATGAAAACAAAGTAACCCATAAAAACCAAGTTTTTATATGCTCACTTTCTCATTTACTAGTTGAAATTTTTTTTTTTCCCTTACCCTACGCGTTGGGCTTCGGTCGGGCGACGCTACGAAAGGGAGTAATAAAAAATTTCCAAAAATCCAAAACTATACTATAATGAGGTTTCGCGTCTACCAGACGCGTTTTCATACAACTTAATAAGTTGTATGAAAAACCAGAAATATATTAATTTTTTTTAACGAAAATTTGACAGATCTTCTTGATCGTCACCACGAGTCTGCTTGCAAAGTTTCAGCTCGATTGGATCACGGGAAAAGGGTCAAAAATCGATCCAAAGTTTATTCGACGGCAAGCCGGCAAGCAAGCAGACGCCACGAGTTAATGTAAAGGGAGTAATAAAGATAATTGTTGTATTATTCTACTTTTTTAATTTACTTGAGAAGCGTTTCAAACAATTCAACTTAATAATTCGTAATCATATTAATGTCATCTATATATTAATTATGTATATGAAATAAAAAGAGGCAATATAATTTACCAGAAACCTGAAGGTTTATATAAATTTTTGTATGATTCTATAAGTCAGCAATAGTATTTTAACTTTATACAATATATTAAAGGTAATTTAAAGAAAATGATAAAAAAGGAAAGAAAACAGAATTGTAGGAATTATAATGTAATCCCGAATCACGAGCAAGATTCGGATTCAACGCAAAATATTAAAAATTATTTCGTAAATGTAGCTACAAGGCTCTCAGATAAATACGATCAAGATCAAATCCCAAGATATGAGAAAAACGATGTTATTTGTCTAATCACCTCCATGCCCCGGGGACTCTGCGGTACCTACTCTGCATGTAGCGGCTTATTTTCCAGCTATCGTAATACAAAGAAAGTTTCTCAACATCGTTGTTTCGCTAATGAGCATCCTTCCATTTTCAAAAATCATTATATTATAACAAGAATACGAGATCGCCACAGGGGGACTTGGTTAAATATAAAAAACAAAGTAAACGGTGCTCTGAATGCCATTACAGGCAATAAAAACCTGTCAAAAGAAGCAAGACTAGCAGTACATAATGGCGTTCTCGTGTCAACTCTGATGTATGGAAGAGAAGCATGCAATTGGCAAAAAAGGAATGAAAGTAGACTGAATGCGGTCACCAAGGTTTGGTCACGTAGAACGTACGAGCAAGGAAAGGATGGTTAAATATATGGGGCGAGTGTTGAAGGTAAAAGGAATAGAGGGCGTCCGCGAATGACCCGACATGATCAGATACTACAAGTATTAGAGGATGGCCCTGTTGAACCTCAAAAACCGAAGAGCTTGCATAACAAAATGAATGAATGTAGCCGAAGCAAAAGTGGTGTGCCAAGATATAATAATACGGTATTCTATCCTCTTTGCCTAACCCTGCGGGGAAACAGCGTGACGGTTAGTTAGTTAGTTAAAAATTCAATTTGAATATTATAAACGGGCGTTGCATGAAAATATTCGTTCTTTTTTTACTCGCGAATGTGTGACGTGTTCTTTAGATTCAACATTTGCCACAAATAATTCAACAATATGTATGTTGGGGTGCGTGTAATTTTCCTCCCGAATCGCGCAAAGGACGGCAAAGCAATGGTGGATAAATGATGCAAGGGACTGTCTTAGGGGACTTTTTTGAGGAATCTTGACTGAACTAAAAAGTAATAATATCACAACACAACGAGAATAATGAACATTGAAGGTGACCCACCACATACCCTGGGCTGTTTTATGCACCGAAGCGTCCATATCAGCCCAACACATTCGCCGCCTGGTTGGCATTATTTTATGCTAAAGCGTCCTCTCCGCCCGGCCTTGCGTCCCAGCATAACAAGAAGCAAGACCAGGCGAGTCGGTCGCGCAAAACCTTCAATGTCCCATGCTAAAAGTCTTTATTTTTAAAAGAGGTTTTACAAAATTACAATAAAAGAACATCTATAATCTAAAAAATACAACATAAGAACACCCGAGGAGACATCGCACGGGACAAAAATAAATCAACACCCCTCCTTGGAGGGAAAGGGACAAAACAAAAATAAAAACATGTAGCACTTGTGCCAGAAAAGGTAAAACCACCGGTATGACACCGATCAGGAGAGACAACGTAAAATTGACAAAATATGATACAAAACAGAAAGATAACATGGTTGTGCAAATAAAATGGAAAATAACGATAGAAAACACAATGAAATTAACAAGAATGTAAAGAGAAAATAGAAGTAATAAACAGAAAAAGTGAAATTGCAAGATTATTAATGAATGAAGAATAATGAACAGTGACGCAGACATAGACAATTTTTAAGGCTAAATTAACAATAATAACAGACTGTAACCATTGACTCGATAAATACCGATAGTCAGCCTTATTCTGAAATAAGCAATATTGCTATTTATGTATCTTGGCAGTTATTGTATAACATTGTAATGCCGCTAATTCGACAGGTTTTTAATAAATGAATTCAATCAATGAGAAAGCTCTAAAACGAAAACAAATGTTGAGTTATTCACAATTATGAATAATGAGCTTTCTAAATTATTGAATTCAGTAATTTCAAACCTGTCAAACTTAAAACTCATAATTGGCGGCATTACAATGTTATATAATAACTGTCAAGATACAGAAATAGCAATATTGCTTACTTTCTAAAAAAAATGAATGCGGCCAAATATATGAATTTACAAACATAAGCAGCCTAGCACAATCGGATCTGTCAGTATTTAGGAGCAAAACAGTGTTCATTCTTGGAATTATTTTTGATTTCTTCGCTTTGCGTTGCTCCCGGTTTGATATTCCTTTTTCTCGGAAATAAATCCGGAACTGCAATACAGAACTGGCCTGTTTGTCATAAAATGTGTTTACGCCGTACTTTAATGTCACACTAAGATCATCCTTTCAAGGTTATTAATGAACCGTTAATAATGTGCATGATGAAAATTAAAATAAATAAATAATTAAGTACAAATGAAAATAAAAATTAAAAAGCGCTCAAAACTGTATCCACATACTGTATGTAGTTAAAGCGAATAAAGATTGTTAATCATCCGTATTCTGAAAATAACAATGTCTGGATCTTTAAGATCTTTATCCCAACACTTAATAGACGATAATAAAAATTAAAAATGCCCAGAGCAGATTTTGTAATTCTACGGCTCAAATAAACTGTATTAGAAGATGATATAAGAAAGATTGTTTCTTACAGTCGTATTAATGTCTTCATCCACAGCGTCCTGATGAAATATCATGGCTAAACTTGTCATGACCACGTTCGGCGTTAGAGCGTATTCAAATCTTCCCATCTTGACATTTGACAGATAACAATTTACATATTTCTCCCTCCCTCATAGAAACAAACACCGGCGTAAAGCGATGTCTCGTTTATTTTTAATTTTTATTATCGTCTATTAAGTGTTGGGATAAAGATCTTAAAGATCCAGACATATCTGTCAAAAAATGTCAAGGTGGGAAGATTTGAATACGCGGTAACGCCGAACGCGGTCATTACAAGTATAGCCATGATATTTCATCTGGACGCTGTGGATGAAGAAATTAATACGATTGTAAGAAGCAATATTTTTTATATCATCTTTTAATACAATGCATTTGAGCCGTAGAATTACAAAATCCGCTCGGGACATTTTTAATTATTATTATCGTCTATTAAGTGTTGGGATAAAGATCTTAAAGATCTAGACATTGTTATTTTCAGAATACGGATGAATGTGTGTTAAACTTGCGAGCATTTACGCTACAAGGATACATGCATAGTTTTCTGTTTTATCATTAAGACAGGCTAGCGTCAGAGAAGATATGACGCGCGGATTCCAACCCTAGGGGGGACCGACTCCGCACCCCTGAACACAGCGTCACGGCCCAACTTCACATTTAACACATTCAACGGGAATTAATTACGTAAATTAATATAACGAATAAGGGAGGGAACGTACATCTCTTCGTTATCGACCCTTCGTATTTGTTGCGCCAGCGCTGAAACCTTTTATGTTACTATTACGTAAACGAGACAACAAGGCTACTCTTTTGATGAGCTTTGGAAATGAAAGCAGCATTTTCATTACTTTTAAATCCATTATTTTCTAGGTGTCCTTTTAAACTCGTCAAAATACTGAATTATAAACATTTTCTACAGAATCTTCCAGAACAGTGTTAAATTTTATTTAATATAAAGGTTTTTTCAATACTAAGAACGATATGATTATAAAATGAAATAAAACATATTTTTTAATTTCAGATAAAAATTATTTATCGATTTGTGTTATTTACCAGTAATCATTATTCATTAGATATTATTAATTTATCGTAAAAAATTAATTGTGTAATTATATCATATTCAAAATGTTCTAATGTCACTCTAGGACCATCTAATAGGATCATTAATGACATGTTGACGATCTGTTTGTTAAAAAAAAAACAACAAAAAATATATATTTTGAAGCGCTTCGTAGAAATAAGTTTAACTCACATCTAATCTATTAATATTGATATTTAACCGATGACATTTCTCATGGAAATTTTATGAGTACGTAAATAATTACACGTCCTGTCTATTTTTTTATAACAATAATAACAATCGCCATTATAAAAATTTTATTATCTGGAGAATCCCCTCCTATTCTCGTTATTTTATTTGCCCAAACAAAAAACCATAGTTTAGATGACGGTTCATTAGAAAGTATTTTATATATAAAAAAACTAACCCATAAAAACCAAGTTCTTATTTTACTCCCTTTCTAATTGAAACAGGTTTCGCGCCTACTCCACGCGTCGGGCTCGAAAATTAAACAATATATAAATCGTAAAAATTTCGAAAAATCCAAAATTGTACTATAATTATTCATTTTTTAAACGAAAATTTGTTAGATCATTTTTATCATCACCACGAGTCTGCCTGCAAAGTTTCAGCTCGATTGGATCACTGGAAAAGTGTTAAAAATCAATCCAAAGTTTTTTCGGCAGACAAGCAGACGCTATGAGTCAAAAGAAATGGAGTAAAAACCAAGTTTTTATTATACTCCCTTTCTCTTTTATTGTTTCCAATTTAATATTCTATCAACATACAGCCGACTGATCGGACCCATGGCTCGAGTCAGACTAGGTGAAACAGGGTTAGTACCTTCTCTACGCGTCGGGCTCCTTTCTCATTTGTATGTAAATTTCGAAAAATCCAAAATTATACTAAAATTATTTTTTTAAACGAAAATTTGTTAGATCATCGTCGCCGAGAGTCTGCCTGCAAAGTTTTAGCTTCGGTTGGATCACGGGAAAAGGGTTAAAAATCGATCCAAAGTTTTTTCGTCAGACAAGCAGACGCTACGAGTTAAGAGAAAGGGAGTAAAAAACAGTACATTTTAAACAAAGACTTCGTCCGTACAAATCTGCCCTCTATTAAAAGGGCTCCGTAAATTTATAATTCCTTAATATTTTCTTCATGAATAAAAATATGATATTATCAACATTTTGTTAATAAAATGAATAATTATCTACAATACGCCACATAACTTGTTTAAAATATATTTTTAAGATTAAATAAGTAATAATATTTCACTAATACAGATTAAGTTTCGTGAAAGAAAGCACTTCATCAGACGACTGTATAAGCTACGGAACACGACGGCATTCTTGAGTGTTTCCCAAATAGCATTCTAAATTATATTTTATTATCTGGTTAATAAATAAACATTAAAATATTATCATTGCATCAACTTGCAAAAACATACTCAACCTAATTAAACTATTTATTACTGACTGGAAGCTTTTGACACGTGGATCTAGAGACGATTGACAGAGTGGAAAAAGAAATCCTAAAAACAGTAAGAACTCGGAATATGAAACATTTTAGTCTCATCACGAAATCATCCCAAATATTGGTTTTTACTATTTAAATCAACGTAATAATAAATACGGTAATTAATTCTGTTGTAGCTCTTCACTTATAAATAATGTATAAGCATAAATGAAAGTAAGTAAATGGATCCTATAAATGGTATTAGACAGATTTTATCATTCCAGTCCAGAAGTGATATGAGACAGGGTAGACGAAGAGGGGTAGGAAAAATAAATGCGATATCTACTCACAATGTTTTTGATGCGCCAGCCGCGCTACTGCTGTGGACCGGATGGGAGAGGTCGTGTCCAGGAAGGGGTGATTTTCTCACACCACTTTTCACTGTTAACAACAAAAAAATGCATGTTTATAATAATTATTTTCTTCTCTGCTTTTCATCGCGGTGGAATTTGAAAGTTCATGATCGCAATCATTATCGGGCACCATCTATTTCCAGAAAATTTCATCACTGAAAACAAATTTATTCATACAATTAGAATTCAATAAATCACTAATCATATTACTTTACTTATTGACGCTGCTAGGCGAGCGGTAATACCCCGTAATAAACGCAAATAAACAAAAAAGCCTCCATTGATCGGTTACAAGAATTATGCGGGTTAATGAATTAAAATTCTGCAAAGTCGATTTAATTAAGTCAATCCATTATTGTGCCTAAGAAACAAAGGATTAATTTTTTAAATTATTATTTTATGTTTGAACCGTGTTAACATTTACAATTTAAATTAAATTAAAAATAAGTACATACGCAATATGAGTATCAGAAGATTGTTAATAAAATAAAATAATGATGAAAATATTTAAACCAATATTCATCAACAAAAAAAAATTAAATTACAAATCTTATTTGCGATGTAATTTACAATCACCAATACACTTGGCCGTGTCCTTTTATGAATATAAATTTGTAAATATCTCTATAAGGAGAACAGCTATCTGCAACGCAAATTGTAAAGAATGTATGATACAGAAGAAAATGATTTTTTATTTGGTACTCTTTAGTTGATTGTGGTATCACACTTTCATAGTACAAGGCGAATTAGCAATACCGAAATGTAGTCTGCATTCGGACGCGGCACAGCGCCGTTGCGACGCACGACGGACCGCCCGACGGACGTGTCGCGAGTGGGAGCCGCGACACGCCGGCCTACGCGCGATTCTGCACCGGGCACCGCATCGCATTGTGATTTGACATATCCAAGTGTGCCAATGTCTATGAACAAATTCCCAAACGAATCGGTACGTTGTTGAATTCTAATGGATAGAAACTAAGACAATTCATGCTCTAAAAATTTATGTACCTACGTCATGTAAAGGGACACTAATCAAAACTCACTGAGAAAATTAATTTTGAGAAAATTTTAAACTAACTAACTAACTAACTAACCATCACGCCGTTTCCCTGCAGGGGTAGGCAGAGAGGATTGAACGCCACACACTCTTCTATCCTGGCACACCACTTTTGCTTCGGCCACATTCATACATCTTCTCATACACGTTCTACGGTTGTTGCGGCTTTTAACAGGGCCATCCTCTAATACTTGTAGTACCTGATCGTGCCAGGTCTTTCGCGGACGCCCTCTATTCCTGTTGCCTTCAACATTCGCCTCATATATTTTCTTAACCATCCTTTCCTCGTTCATACGTTCCACATGACCAAACCATCTCAGCACTCCTTTCTTTATTCTATCTACCACACTACAGCTAGCATTGCATTCACTTCTAATTTGTTCATTCCTCACTCTATCGACCAAAGATTTTCCACACAAGCGTCTTAGTGACCGCATTTCCACCGCATTCAGTCTACTTTCATTCCTCTTTTGCCAATTCCAGGCTTCACTTCCGTACATAAGGGTTGGCACTAGAACGCCATTATGTACCGCTAGTCTTGCTTCTTTTGACAGATTCTTATTAAAATTTTAAGAGGCTTTAAAATATTATGGTTAGCATTGCTTATAGCAATCTATCGATATCCTTAAAATAAAGTTTTCATAAATATATTCTTAAAACAGTTTTATGTTTGAAATATTCTTTCAAAAAGCTGTTAACGTGAAATGTATTTTTTCCTAAATGAGGTACACAGTTCAAATTATTTTGACTAGACAGAAGCGTGCAATTCAGTTGCTTGTAGCCAGGGTGGAGGCATAGGATACAAGTTTATTATAGCCCATACAGATGCAAACAATTACAATTACAAACAAATAATCAACACAACCCAATTTCTTGTAGCCTAGACGAAGGCTATAAAAAATTCGTAACATTTCAAATCCTTTGCTTCAAATCCATTTCAAGCTTTGGAACTTTGATGGTTATGCTTTATTACAGAACATATGAAATAAATTAATGGCGAAGGTACAATGAAAATAACATATCATAAATAATTTTATCTCCCTTAGTAATTCAATACACGCTCTAAAACTTTGCTCTAATGGAATTAATTCCCGATTTTCTAAGAAAGGCCCGTAAGATTGAAGAATAATGTATTTTTTACTCAAATTACAGGACAATTATTTATATAAATTTGAAAAAACATGGTTTTATCAACCTTTGAGAAAGAAGAGATGATGCAATTAAATAAAAGACTATACAAGAAATAGCGTATATTACGCCATACCGATACAGAATATTATTTAACTAATGAAATAATATGTTAATCCCCAACGAAACGAAAAAATGATTAATATAATTAATAAAAATAAACATGGTTTTCACCACTTTTGTATTGA
The DNA here is from genome assembly GCA_016648135.1 of Agrypnia vestita. Taxonomy (NCBI): domain Eukaryota; kingdom Metazoa; phylum Arthropoda; class Insecta; order Trichoptera; family Phryganeidae; genus Agrypnia; species Agrypnia vestita. The sequence goes on from JADDOH010008109.1 coordinate 32,506, forward strand.
AAAATATCAACATGTTTAGTAGTAGGTATTAGGTTTAGATAGTAGGTATTATAGTAATAATGTCACCACAAAATTATTTTGCTGCTTTTGAAGAAGAAGTAAAAATGATTTGCTATCAGCACAAGACTACAAATGATTCGCTGAAAAACTTTACGAGTACATATCGAGTAGTTTTACACCGACGGGAACAATTGTAATGCAAATGTTATGACGTAATAATAATATAAGTTAGTAACACAATTCGTGTCGCCCCCGGCCATTAACTAGCTCCATTACACCGCGCAGTTGAAATACCAGAAAGTAAAACACATTTTTCAAAGAGAGTAGGGGAAGACAAAAAGAAGTGATAGAAATCTTTAAGCAACCGTGATATCATTCGTATTACCGTAAGAAATTTACTAGCTTACATGAGCTTTAAAATAGTTTATATCATAACTTTTACAATGAATTTTGAGCATCAGGAGCGAAACAAGGATGATTATAATAATAATATAATTCGATCATTATGTTCTGGCAATACAATGCATTTATTCATCACAAAATCTTCCTCCTAATTCCCTAAGGTCCAATTCAACGCGAAACTTTCCTCCTAATCTCTCTAAGAGACATTATAACATTAGTTTGTTATTTATTCTCTTCACATTGAAATAATATATGATCTTTTTTTATTCTCTACAGGTGGTATTTTTATCGCAGGTACATAACATCCAAAGTATCGATTTAACATCGAATTAACTTCAAAAACAATTATTTTTAGTAGGATTCGCTTTACACAATTGGTTTTTCACTAGTCTTTCTAAAATGTAAATTTTATTTGCGCGAACTCACAGAATATTTCAGGTTTAACTAGTGTGTGGCGAGGGAAGGGTTAAAAACAACCCGCAACGGGGGCGCGCCGTCCGAACGTTGCGCAAACACAACTCGTTATTATTATTATGCAAATAACGCGCTGACGTTGGTGACAGTCGCGCGAGGTTAGCGAGCGGAGTGTGCGCGAAGTAATTCATCAGCGGTGACAATTTTAGAACGGCCCCGAAGATGGCTGACTAGTGCGAAAAACTTAAGCGTTGGAATCTTCGCATAAACAGCTCTACCGACAGAAAATAAAATAAATTTGGCTTATCACCAACCCGCCAGGTGGTCGGTCGCACGGAGCTACCATCTATCAAGGAAAACGGTAAGTTTTAACCTACATGCCACATGTCATATTTGGATCCCTTAATTTCACTGGTAAACGCTGAAAAAAATTGATGCTCGCAAGAACAATAAAGCCGACACAAACAAATCATGACTAATTATTTACATATTCGTAAATAATTAGTCGCTAATATAACACATTCAGAATAAATGTTCTCCGTGTACGAGGGCTGTATGGTAAGTACTGACCCGTGATTTTCCTTCCCTTCTCCAAATAGCCTATGAAGATAATGCCTCGCGAATCCCAAAAAACGGTGTCCATGAACTTTCCAGCCGACGGAACCGTATTCGCCTTCTTTGCAGCAGGTTCGCAAGATGAAGTCCACCGTATTATGGATTATTAGGATTGCGCTTAAAAATGTCTAAACAGTGCTTTGAAGCTTCGATGCGTTTTCGTTATTGTTTCATTGTGGGGTGTAGCGCACCCATCACGCTGATAGCTTCTCGTGCCCAGGTTTTCGTGGAGGATATTCTGTACGTATTCAAATGAGATGTTTGCAATGTCGGTAATCTCTGATCCTCACCGTGCGGTCTGCTAACAAGATATAATGAATTTTGTTGACTGTATCCTCCGAGGTCACCTAAATCGGACGGTCTGAGTGCTAAAAATGTCCTTAGGTTTTCACGGCCGTTCAGAATCTTCTGTGTATAGTTTTCTGGGATATTCTGCCGTGTGTATGTGACCTCTCTGGCCAACGTTTCGGATCCCATTGCAGGGTCCATCATCAGGGCTGATGTGATGAGTGAGTGTTGAAGTGTAGGTTAAATATTACCTTGCAATACCGTACCGAAGTCAGGGTGTCTCCAACACGGTACGGTATTGCAAGGTAATATTTAACCTACACTTCAACACTCACTCATCACATCAGCCCTGATGATGGACCCTGCAATGGGATCCGAAACGTTGGCCAGAGAGGTCACATACACACGGCAGAATATCCCAGAAAACTATACACAGAAGGGTCTGAGTGCTCTTCATCAAAAACGTCGTGGACGAAAATGAATCGGTTGGATTCATTAAACCAATATCTGATGGTCCTTTATTTATTTACATTTATTTATTTTACAATTTATATACATATATCACATGACATTTCAAATAAAGTACACTTATTAACTAATATTCTCTATAGAATCACTAACACATATTGCTATTTTTCCAAGATCAAAAGAAACACAAACTTGTCCTCTATCAATAGCTATAAAAAACTACTTGATAAATCTATCTGAAATTATGACAGAAGTTTACATATATCATTCGAAAGATTTCTGTAAACAATGGTATACAGATTTTGCGTTAGTGGTGCTATCATTAAACACGAGTACTAATAATACATTTATTGTGTATTTTTATTGTATTCTTTTTTAACAGTCAAATGAAAATTTGAAAGGACCATAGCCGAAGATAGAAACAATGTAGCGGGCTGAAAATAGTCGCGTTGACTTTACATAATAACTTCTTCAACGATGCTAAAGCGCAACGTTCGAGAATTTTCGCTTCTTAATATAAACTAAAATATTACCGGCATATATTTACATCTTGATTCAAGTATACATAAACTGGTTTTCATTGTCGGAATTCCGCGAATAATTTATAAAAATATTACGAAATGTTTCACTAAATAGCACTGTAAATATAAAAATGAGTATTAATTAAATACTAAAAAAAAACAATCGCAATAGAATGATTTGCTATAGCTGTAAAATGTATCCAGGTGTTACGAAAATGTAGCGGATGAACGAGAAACAACCAAACCCCCTTTGTCAGGGAAATTTTGACGGAATATAAAACCGTTTACGACACACGAGACAAATTGATTGTGATTGCGGAGAGCGTAATAAAAACAAAACAAAGCAACGAGACCCGAATCCTAGAATATCCGCGTCACGGGTTGTCGAGAATATGTAATAGAAATATGTCTACCGAGGCAAAACTGGCGGTACATAATGGAGTTCTGGTACCGACACTAATGTATGGAAGTGAAGCCTGGAGCTGGCAGAAGAGGAACGAAAGTAGATTGAATGCAGTGGAGATGAGGTCCCTTAGACGTATGTGTGGTAAATATAGAGTAAAGAATGAAGATATTAGGAATGAATGTAAAGCTGATCGTAGCATAATACAGAGAATAAAAATAGGGTCGCTCAGGTGGTTTGGGCATGTTGAGCGAATGAATGAGGAAAGAATGGTAAGAAAGATATATGATGCAAGTGTTGACGGCGCCAGAAAAAGAGGGCGACCACGGAAGACGTGGCATGGCCAGATTAACCAGATACTGGAAGATGGTCCTGTTAGAAGTCTGAACAACCGTCGAGCTTGCATGCGAAGATGTATGAATGTAGACGAAGCGAAAGTTGTATGTCAGGACAGAAGAGTATGGCGCTCTATCCTCTCTGCCTACCCCCTCGGGGAAACGGCGTGATGGTAAGTAAGTAAGTAAGTAAGGGTTGTCGAGGCAGTTGATCAAAAATGCCCTTCTACTGCGCCGCTCTAGCTATTGTTGCATACAATTGAAAACATGAATTTGCCAACGATCGAAGCATCCAACCCGCATCTCAATCACATTATAATTTAAAGATCGAGCAAGTTCCAACATAGCAGGGACTGCGAACACGAACTTAATGGTTAGTTAAAAATGTTCTCAGGTTTTGAAGGCCGTTCAGAATCTTCTGGATGTAGTTTTCTGGGATATTCTTCCATGTGTACACGTCTTTTCTGGCTGATGCTTCGGTTCCCGTCAGGGATGATGATGGGATCCTCGCATTGGGATCCGAAACGTCGGCCAGAAAGCTCGCATACCAACGTCAGAATGTCTAATTCGAAGATTAATAGTAGGATGGGTCCACGAATGGAAATTTCATCTCTCGTCTCAGAGATTTAACGTTATGTAGCGGTTGCGTCATTCTAATCTACGTACAAAATATAGGCGGCAATTCATAGCTCGCTTCGCGCTCAACGCAGTACACATAGCTTTCGAGACGGATCTCTGAGAGAAATCTCGTCCGTGCGCCTTAAGATCCATAGCAAGCGATATCGAAAAATTTCCGGACATCTTGTATATAAATCATTGACTTAATCACATCTTATAAAAAGAGAATATATTTTTATACTAGCTGTTCGTACCCGGCGTTGCACGGATTAAGTATTAAGTGGAAAATAAATTTGTGGGGGGAAACAAAGGTTTGATTCGAACGATACAGATTTGCATCGAAAATATATCAGGGGGAGGAGAAAGGTAAAAGAGGAGGAAGGAAATGTCACCTTTGTTACCCGCCGGGTCCTAAAGAATAAGTTTACAAATTTTAAGTCCGATCGGTCGAACGGTATAGATTTGCAACGAAAATATATCAAGAATAGGGGGGGAAATATCGCATATGTTACCCGCCTAGTCCTTAAGAATAATTTTCCAAGTTTTTAGTCCAATCGGTCAAACTGTACAGATTTGCATCGAAAATATATCAGCGGAGGGGAAGGGTTACAATAATAGGAGGGAAATGTCGCAGATGTTAACCGCCGAGACCTTAATAAGTTTCCAAAGGTTTATGTATATCGTCATTCGGTTACAGGATTGAATCTATAAAATCAAATATAAATTGTTCGGATTATCTATATCTATCTCGTGTGCTGGTGGATATAAGAATAAGTTTTCAAATTTTGAGTCCAATCGGTCAAACGGTACAGATTTGCATCGAAAATATATCAGGGGGAGGGGAAAGGGAAAATAATAGAGGGGAAATGTCGCCTATGTTACCGCCGGGTCCTAAAGCATGGGGAAAAAAATAGGGGGGAAATGTCGCCTATGTTACCTGCCTGATTCTAAAGCATAAGTATGCAAAATTTGAAGCGAATCGGATGAACGGTATAGATTTGTATAGGGAACAGACAGATAGACAGACAGACATTTAGATTTATAGGTATAGATTATGAATTAGACATACCATGAAAAAATATATATAAAACATCCAAAACCAATGTAAATTTATAGAATTAAAGAAAAAGTTTGATTCGAACGATACAGATTTGCATCGAAAATATATATAATATACTAAATGAATACATAATAAAAATTAAGGTTACAAAAAATCATTATTTCAAATGTATGTAGATATGTCCGTAACTCGATGGAATTAGGCTGGAATTAAAACAATACTGATGATGACTAGCCGCTAATGAGACCCGGGTGCCCAGGTGCGACACATCAATCAGCGTGCGGCTCATGTTACACGTAAGGGTCTTTATTTGTTATTATTGTGTACCGTGATTTTTCATCGGTTTACGGCTAGTTATATATAAAATCCGAATCCATTTGTTACACGTAGAAAAACCGATACATTTCATTGGAGTGAATTGACAACTTCCTTTGTAGCGTGGATGTGACTTTATTCTGAAGATATAAATAGTAAAAAATATCAATTATATCGTCAAAATTAAAAATCAAATTTAACAGTAAAATTTCTGTACATATTATGAAAAAAATGAAATTTTATATATTATATATTTTGTTTTATGTGAATTTAAAGAGAGCATATCTATTTCTTTAATTATATTTTTATATTTTATTGTAAAATAATAATATACTAATCAAGTACCGGATGCCGACACCCGTTGAAAGACACTTGAAGAGAGGAATTTAGACGAAGTGCGTTTAGGTACTTGATGAATGCAGAATTCCAGGCGGCGCGAAGGAAGCCCGAGACGAAGCAGATCTCTCGAACGACGAACAAATTTATTCACGGCTTGTTATTATAATTGAATTCCGAATAGCACTCGCGGAGATTTGCGCGTACGTTAAAGGCCTCCACGGTAATTCGGCGCACCGATTAGTGATGGGTCCGCTCTGTACTCACTACTACAATGTAGTACTACACTACATTGAAGTGCACACTTCGCACATTTCGATGTGTAGTGCACACTACAAACTACAAACACCAAAGTTATTGAAAGTATAAACTTCAAATAGTACACTTCATTTCAAAGCGAACACTACAAAGTACATACACTTCAAAGTTATTGAAAGTATGAGAAACACATTTTAAATAGTGTATTTTTTACGTGAAATTTTTGAAAAGTTGATGTAGATATATAAAGAAATCTCTGGAACCTGAAACAATCCCCCCCCCATGGTTTGAAAAATTTTGGGAGCTATGAAGAAATTTTTGGGAAGTTGATGTAGCTAAACGGAGAAATCTCTGGAATCGAACGAACAAATCAGTCTGGCGACCTTTTTTTTTTTTTTTAGGTCGCCAAATGTTACTTTGGAGAAAATATCGTCATTTATTTAAATATTTTTGTCGTTGACCTTTTTTTTTTTTTTAGCTCGCTAAATTTTTATTTGGGAAAAAATACTTCATTTCATTTAAAAATTTACTTCACTATTACTTCATTTCATTACTTCACTTCATTATTATTACAATTACTTCATTTCATTACTTCACTTCATTAATACTACAATTACTTCATTACATTACTTCACTTCATTAATACTACAATTACTTCATTACTTCACTTCATTTCGTAGTACTACAATTGTAGTGTACATTTTGTAGTCTTCAAACTGGTGAACGTGTGTGTGTTGTAGTCTTCATTTTGAAATGAAGTTTTTCCCTTCGCTAGCACCGATATGTCGGCTCTCGGCACCGCGGAGAAGGCTCCCGTCGGAAACACCGGCCGGGATTTGTTGTCCCGCGTCAGGCGGAGAACCCCGCATTGACATCGGCGATTAATTATCGAACAAGATTAATCATGCCACGAAATCACGCTATTTATTTAAATGAGAATGGTCATGTTATGTACACAAAAAACAAATAGACGGCATTTCATCCACTCTCTGGCCAATGAAGATTGATTGATATTGCAAGGTCCCAGCCAAAAGTTGACATATTTTTGCGTAGATACCAAAGAGGGATAGGATGTATGGATTACGTGTTTACACGCCTTATTCGTGTTTGCACTATTTGTAAACATAATATAATGATGGATTGTGTGACAGCATATTGATTTTCGAAGATGGCATAAGCACCTGATACAGGGTTTTGGGAGTAATCTGAATGAACTCTAGATGTATTAAAAAAATGTTTATCGCGGATTTTTATTAATAGAGATATATATGCACACGGATAAAAATCAAGGTACTTTTTAACAGATCAAGTATTATTTTATACTATCTTCTATGTGAACACCAAGGGCGTGCATTGAACATTCTGTGAAATATGGAAATTAAATAATCCTTATTTTTTGAAACGATAATGTAAAATTCTAGCCGTCCGTAAAGTATGTACCTGCAATTCCGTAACCTACGACCTACGACTAAGTGTTTAATTCCGACATCCGTCGCTTGAAATCATGTCGATGCTTTTTTTAAAATATCGATTGATTTTACTTTATTGCGCACGTTAAATTAGTTTTTTCAATCAGCATGACAATCTTACCGAGCCGAATATTTCCCTACTGAAGCTGTATTTTAAAATTAAAATGCTCATGTTTTAAATTTAAAATAGAAACGCTCTGAATGTTTGAAAACATTTTCCCACTTTGTAATGACTCGCGTGAAAGTATCTAATTTTGCGTCGAGAAATAAATCAAAAAAGATCAAAAAAGAAAAATTTTAGAATAAAACCGATAGGGAATTTTTACGACGATGTAATTGGCAAATTTGCTAAAAAACAGAAAGAGGTTGAACTTCTAGTGATTTACTTCGTACGACGTATCTAGGATGCACTCATCAAATGTAGCAAATGATACCGGACGTTTTAAGGCCTCCCTAATAATTCATTAGCTGGATGAAACTTATTTTCTTCAGCTCTGAGACATCTTTTCTGTTCTAAACACCCATGCACACGTTCATATATGTTATTAAAAAATGAAAGACGGCACAAATTGTGTAATGATTTCAAAATACAACCGCAACCAGTTTAGGCATACCGTGTACCGAGTAAGCATAGTCAGTAACAGCATAACCTAACTTTATGCTTACTGCACACCGTTGGTGGACATTGAGTATAAAGAAATATTAATGAGAATAGCCCAATATATATATTTTTAAATATACTGCAAGAATCAGAGTATAAAAACTTCTTCAAAAATATATTTATATCTATCTATAATAATATATATCGTATATGATATATGATATATATATATATATATATATATATATGTTATCCTGACGAAGAAGCCATTGGTTTCGAAACATGTTTAATTTTTTCAATAAATAAGTGGCATTTACAAAGTTAATTTATATAAATTATAAAAACTTCATTTCAAATTCATTATATTTGAAAGTATCGTATAAATTAGCGCAATAACGTTAAGAGCTTCTGAGGACCCGATAGACTGGGTGTCAAGCACGAATTATTTTTTGTCAGTTGTCAATCGGATTAATTATACATATAAACACAAAGGCGGCGAATTCGGGTACTTACCTAAAAATGAAAAGATTTTATTTATAAATATGCGCGTATTTTATTCAGGGAAAATGTCTAAAAATATATTAAAATACAGTATTATTTTCCACATACCCACATAACTGAAATAATATAAAGTGGGTAGACGTAAATTTGATTGCGTCCAGCTGAAAATATGATTATTTTTATTATATTTGAAAAAGACTCAAAAATGCGAATTTCGGGTTTAGATGTGAAAATGGGTAAGACTGCTAAAAAGAAGAAGTAAGTCAACTTCAATTTTGATTGTAATTATAACTGCAGTGCAGAAGAAATTGTACATTTTTACTCTCCAAAAAATTGTAGATAATTATGTGTGATATGTAAGCGTGAAAATGATACATTTTAAAAATAAAAACAATGTACTTACGAGTATATGTTATTATACATTAATTACAAAACGAAGCGCAGCTCGGTGATAACAATGAAAGCGGCAAATAAATTTGGAGGCAAAATGTGTTTTATATTCGAGAAGTTCAATATTCTGACTATAATTACAGTCCACAAAAACAACGCGAACATAGATTGATGTTTCCTAATTGACTTAACTCAAATTTAAAATCCGTTATTAGATTAGTAGGTAATCTAAACCCTCCGCCGAGAAAGATTTTTCTTCATAACATCAAGCAATTCGCAAATAATTACGAACAAATAAAATTAATTTAAATTGCCTTTAAAATAAAATAGCGATATGTTCGATAATTCCATAAGGATCAACCATTTCTGACTCATAATAATGGCAAGAATTCACCAGTAAAGTATTGTGGAGTAGCTAACACCCTGTATATTCTTCTTGACGATACTTTGCGTCATAACATTGGGGTACACTTGTTAATAGGTACATCACAAGATTAATTTATTATATAACTTATAAAATAATACTTTCACCGATTACCTATCCTATAAAATAGAAAATTTATGTAAAATAATATTCTTAGACCGATTGTTTATTATGAGGGTTGTTTTGAAAGTCACGTAAAGGATAGTATACAGTTTAGTGCAGAAAAAGCTGTCATCCATTGTCTATACCGAAAATTACCAAGGATGACACTTTCACCTCTCGTCTCACGAGACTCATAATCAATTGCTTGTACAAATACTTCAATAATAACATCCGCAATTAGAGATGTCTACGAGCCTTCGTTAAATATAAAACACTAAATTTCGTTCAAATAAATAGATCATTGTCATTTTTTTTTAAGTATATCTAATTTAAGTATTCCTAAGCCTTTTCTTTACAAATAACATAATTTTACTAAAATCATATTGCGTTGTTAAAAGTTTTTCTTTATTGCGCGCTGAAACTTTTTAATCTCCATTTTTCCAGGACTATATGCGAAAGTACAATTCAATTCATTAAATTTCAGGGAGCTTTATCCAGAGCAGAGAGATAAAGTGACAGGCTCTTTAGCGGGAGAAGTCTTACCCTCGGGGAAATCAAGAGGGGAAATGACCTAGCTGACTGGCGGCAAATACATGCATACATACATGTATCTAATTATGCACTGTATGCACACGAGGGACCTTAACCAGTTGAGAATTATTTAAAAAAATATTTGACATAGAAAACTCGTACATGGCTGTAAACAGAAAACCGTTCCAACAAAATCCATACAGTTAATTTAAAATCTACTTCGAAAATATCGTATCTTAAACAATGACAGTAATGCTGACCATAAGCAAACCAATAGTGTTTATCCGGTGACATAATTTTAAAATTACTATCAACTTACATGTGTATATGGCTGACGAAATTACGCTGTATTTAGAAATAAAAAAAAATAATGTATAAAAAAACATTTCTGACCACTGTCTACGAAATAAACACGCGAAATTGTAATCAAAACACAAATCGACATTAAATAAAATTGTTTTGTATTCTGCACTTCATCTTCAGTTACAGCATAGTAAATATTGGACGGTGCAAGTGTTGCGAAAAGTCATAGAAGATTTTGAATAGTGTTCTTTTGAGCAATTAAAGAGATTTATGAAAATATTTTTATATCGGACTCGAGGCAGATTTTATGAAATATAAATTAATAAGTTGAAAAAACCCAGAGCAAAATATGTTATTGAATAGTTTATGAATATTACTGAAATATTTATCGCTTGGATTTGAAAAAAAGATAATTTTGTTTAAAACCTAAAGCCTTAAGGCTACTTAACCCTCTTCTCCTGATATAAGGCTATCTACACAAAATGTTCGTTGCTTTTGAAACCCAACTCAGTACTTATACGTTAAGAAAGTAAGTTTTTTAATAATAATATATTACTCCAAAATACACAGGTCAAAAGTTCAGCAGTGATAAAGTTATATCATAGTAAATACATGAATAAATAATGAAATAAAACAATCAACTTTGTTTTTTTCCACTTATATTTAAGCCACTTGTTTCACTACATGTTTCGGAAACGTCCGTTTCCTTCATCGGGTGAATTAAGACTGAGGTATGTAGGAATAGTTGTCTGGTGTGTGTGTTGTGGATTCGGTAGAAGTGGAGGGGGTATCTAAGTGGTGGGAGATCGGGAACATTGTAAGAAGGGGTGATGTGAAGGGTTGTATTTGGTTATTGATTATGTTATTTGTTGTGTTTATGTTTTTATGAATTTCAAGTGTTTCTAAATTATTTTGTTTAAGGCCGTATGTCTGTTTATGTAGGATGTGTATTTTTGTATTGCTGAAAGTGTGGTTATTTTCTATAATGTGATTGGCGTATTCTGAAAAATTGTGATTTGTGAGGCACCTTTTATGTTCTTTAAATCTTTTTTCAATTGATCTGCCTGTCCTTCCTATATATGACATCTCACAATCTCCACATTCTAGTTTATAAATACCACTACAGTGTAATTTGTTAGGATTTTTAGATTTACTATTTTTCAATTGTTTTTCGATTGTATTGTCCGTGTATTTTTTATTATTTTTTATTATTTTATTACATTTTTTTATTTCAAATTATGTACAACAAATTACAAACAAACTCCACTGAATAAATTTTCAAAAGCCCAAAAACAAAATTTCAAAAGCTTTTAGATCATTCCGGCTTTTGGCATGCAAAAGGTACAAACAACATACGAATTATATAACAAATACGAAATTAAGTTTCAGGACCAGAACTTTTCGCTGCACGCAGTGTTATTAGGTCCTGACATCCATTTTCCAAATATCGAATGTCGATGTATGGTGTCATTGGATCTTGATCTTTCAAAACAAGAACGAGACATCAGCAAACCCTAATATCAGATAAACATTGCACTAGCACGTATATTTACGTATTCGTTGCAAGACCGAAAGGCTGCGAGGAAAAAAGTCAATCGTACGGAGTAAAATATACGGAAACACCCGAGAGCAGCTCGTGCTCGTGTATTTTTTGTCCAAATTCTGAATGTTTTAAATATAGAATTCAAAAAAAGCGTATTTTTATTTATCAAATAATAAAAAAATAGTAAACAACCATTTTCTATCATCACTGTTTTTTTATTTAAAAATTATGTCGCATAAGCACATTTAGGTATTATTTTGACTTCCGGCTGAAATGTCAAAATGCTTGTGAATTAACTAAATTCTAATTCCTTTTGATATACAATTAAAAAAAAGTACTACAATACTGTTTTGTATTTAAAAAAATGTAACAACCACTTTTGTTTAAATTAAAAGTTATGTCGTACAGTCATCCTTCATTTGACTTACAAATCACCTTTGATTTGCTGACATTCATAAGTTCACTCTGCATGCATTCATCGGATATCCTGGACACCAGGCACTGCAGATCAGTTTCACTGTTAGCCACTAATGCTGCATCGTCTGCGTATTGTAGGCGGGATATGGTGTGCCCGTCCATTTTTGCTCCTACTTCTAGTTCCTTCAGTTCTTTCATACAATTGTCCATACACAGATTAAAAAGCCACGGTAACATTACGCATCCTGACACCTTTTGTAATATCAAACCAAGATGTGAATGCTCCATTAATTCTCACGCAAGCACTACTTCCCTCGTACAGGGATGCGATTGCCTGTACGAGTTTACTCTTCACCCCATATTCAGACAAAACTTTCTATGACTTTTGTCTTATCACTCTGTCATACGCTTTTTGGAACTCTACAAAGGCACTAAAAAATTTTTGGTTCTTTGCGAAAAACTTTTCCGTCATCTGGCGCAGTGAGAAAATCTGGTCCATGCATCCTCTTCCACTCATGAATGCTCCCTGTATATCCCACACTATTCCTTTCGTTGTCATCCTCACTTTTTCTATGAAAATTCTCGCTTACAGTTTGCCAACAGACCTCAATAGGCTAATGGCCCGATAGCTCGCGCAGTCCATTCGAAAACCTTTTACTTTGTATGGAGGCTTAATAATAGCTCTTTTCCAACCCATTGGAGTATGACTGTCGTCTAAACTTTGGTTAAAGAAACTATGAAGCCACGTGAGGAATTACTGGGCCATCGCCCTTAATGTACTCGGCAGCAACATTGTCATAACCCACAGCCTTGCCATTCTCCATGTGCTTTAAAGCTATTTTGATTTCTTCCAACGTTATCTCATTTACACTATTGTCACCGTTCATAAATCCATTGGACGCCTCAAAGGAATCCTCACTCGCATTCCCGTTGCTCTCATACATTTCTTCAAAAGATTATGTATCTTTTGTTTCTTTCTCTCTATTTCTTTTTTTACTATGTATCTTTTATTACATTTTCATTCCTAAGCATCTTTCCATTCTTTGACATTATAGCATTCACACTACCTCTTTTCGTGCCAGTTCGAGATATATTAACTTCCTTCCAAAAGACCTTGATATTCTCCTTAAGTTCTGAGTCAATTTTAATCCCCCGTCCTACCTCAAACGCTCCTTTCTTTCTTTCACTACGTGCTTTATTTTTTTCTTACATACGACGTACAAATTCTTTGCTAGCATGTGTCTATTCACAACTCCATTCTTCGTTGGCAACAGCTTATATCACGTTTTTTTCTTCTCATTCACAAGTTCTCTAATCTCATCATCCCACCATGCATCTCCTTTCTTTCTCCCTTAGACAGTCACGCCGCACACTTCTTTGGCTTACTCACACAGGCTCTCTTTGATGTGTTCCCGTGCACTATCAATATTAAGCTCTTCCATACTACCTTCTCATTTAACCTTTCAACGGTTTCGCTTTAAAAAATTTTCCTGACATCCCAGTCTTGTAATCATTCAAAAGAAGCAAGATTAGGGGTACATAATGGCGTTTTAGTGCCAACTCTGATGTATGGAAGTGAATGCTGGAATTGGCAAAAAGGAATGAAAGTAGACTGAATGCGGTAGAAATGCGGTCACTAAGGGGACGTCAACATCAGACGAAAACATTGATGAAATTAAGAAAATAGTATTGGCCAATCGTTGAATCACCGTTAGAGAAGTTGCTGAGGACCTAAACGTATCGATTGCCATCTTATTTTTACCAATGCTCGATCGTCGCATCGTGCAATGATCGAACGTGCCATTTTATTTTTACCAATGATTTGGGCATGAGACGGGTTGCCGCGAAATGCGTACCAAAATTGCTCAATTTCGACCAAAAACAGCATCGCATTAACGTTGTTAAGGAGCTGTTGGACTCTGTTCGCGACGACCCAAATTTGTTCCAGAGGGATATAACTGGTTACGAATCATGGGCTTATGATTATGACGTGGAAACCAATGCTCAATCATCCCAATGGAAGCTGCCGCACGAGCCAAGACCGAAAAAGCGCGCCAAATTCGGTCGAATGTGAAGGTTTTGCTTACAGTTTTCTTCGATTTCAGGGGCGTGGTGCATCATAAGTTCTTGCCACAGGATAGAACGGTCAATAAGGAATATTACCTGCAAGTTATGCACAATTTGCGCGAAGAAATCCGCCGGAAAAGCCCGGATTTTTGGAAGAACAAAAATTGGCTTTTGCACCGTGATAACGCCCCTGCTCACACATCGTTGCTTGTGCGCAAATTTTTGGCCAAAAACAACACACTTATAATGCCGCAGCCACCGTATTCCCCAGATCTGGCCCCCTGTGACTTTTTCTTGTTCCCGAAACTGAAGAGGCCCATGAGAGAACGTCGCTACGCTACGATTGATGAGATAAAGACGGCATCGAAGAAAGAGCTCAACAAGATCACAAAAAATGATTTTTTGAAGTGCTTCGAGGATTGGAAAAAACGTTGACACAGGAGTATAATATCTGGTAGGGATTACTTTGAAGGGGACAACATAGATATTCATGAATATATAAATAATTTTTGCAAAAAACAAAAATTCCCGAAACTGGTTGAACAGACCATGTATATGCTAATTTCAGGTTAAGAAAATAAAATACTATTTATATATTTTTTTGCGTTATTTATTCAAAAAAAGAATGTTACGAGATTTTGTAAACGGACTGTTACTCACACTAATGCAAAAGGCTTACCTAAAGTGAATGGACTCTAACGATTAACACATTAGATGGAATATTGAATTTGCACTGTTGCACTGTCGACATTTGAATTGCGAGAAAATGCTTTTAATTTGACGATTTGCTGGTTGAATTATTATTATTCCAATTAGTCAGTCAACAAGGAAAACTTGAACAAATTAATATGGAATTACATAGTAATCCTATTGACAATTCGAGTACGGATGATTTGGTAACCGACAGAGTTTGGCAAGCGAGCTACGCGGCGTTTCAGAACGTCATCAGAAACTCGGAGTTGGGAAACTGCTCAATTAATTGATATGTTCATTACACCAATCTGACGGAAAATGTAATCTGTCATGAAGATCACATAATATACATTTATATGACTGATCCGCTAGATCAACTGACTCAATAAATAAAAGGGAACCATAACTACTTAATGTTAAACGGTAAAAAAAAATGTAAACCGTTACGAAAAAACAATTAAATCTATACCTATAAAACTCAATGCCCGTCTGTCTGTTCTCTATCCAAATCCACACCGTTTGTCCTATTCGATTAAAATCTCATACCCCTTCCCCTTTCCCTGACATATTTTCGATGTAAATTTGTACCGTTGAATCGAGCGGACTCAAAATTTGGAAACTTATTCTTTAGGACTCGGCAAGTAATATAGGCAATATTTCCCCCCTATTCTCATACCCCTCCCCCTAACATATTTTCGATGCAAATCTGTAACGTTTGACCGATCGGACTCAAAATTTGGAAACTTATTCTTAAGGACTCGGCGGGTACTATAGGTTATATTTCCTCCCTCCACTTTTACCTTTTCTCCTCCCCCGAGGGCGGTCCAATAAGTACTTAGCCTACAAAAGAAAAACGAAAATTTTGGAAAAGTGGCGATTTATTTCTCAAAGTAATCTCCTTTTAGCTCGATACACTTGACCCAGCGAAGCTACAATTTCTTTAACCCGTCTACGATTTCTCGAGGTCTGCAAAGTAGGCCTCCGTGGCGGCGATGACCTCCTCATTCGACTCAAATTTCTGCCCAGCGAGTGACTTTTTCAAATTTGGAAACAAAAAGAAGTCGCACGGGGCCAAATATGGAGAATACGGTGGATGGGGCAGCAGTTCGTAGCCCAATTCGACCAATTTGGCCGTGGCGAGGGCGGAGGTGTGAGCCGGTGCGTTGTCACGGTGGAAGAGAACTTTTTTCCTCGCCAAACGGGGCCATTTTTTCTGCAATTCGGCATCGAATCGGCCCAATAATTCGGCATAGTACAGCCCTGTGATCGTTTTTCCCTTCTCCAGGTAGTCGATATAGATCACACCTTGTGAATCCCAGAAAACAGTGGCCATCACCTTTTCGGCCGATAGGATAGTCTTCGCCTTCTTCGGAGCACGTTCGCCGGGTGAAGTCCACTGTTTCGACTGTTCCTTGGTCTCTGGTGTGTACCAGTGGATCCATGTTTCGTCGACGGTCACGAAACGACGCAGAAACTCCTTCGGATTGCGCTTAAACAGCGTCAAACACTGCTCTGAAGTGGTCTCACAGTTTCGTTTGTTGTCCGGAGTGAGCAAACGCGGCACCCATCGCGCCGACAGCTTTCTCATGCCCAAAATTCCATGCAAGAAATGACCCACGCGGTCTTTTGAGATGCATACTGTCTCAGCTATCTCGCGCACCTTCAATCAGCGGTCTGCCAATACGAGATCGTGGATTTTTGTTATGTTATCCACCTGGGCGTGGCTCATCAAAAACCGATGTGCGACCACGTTGAAACTCGTTAAACCAATTTTTGACGGTCGCCATCAAAGGAGAAGAGTCACCGTACACAGCATCCAAGCACTCTTTGATTTCGCTGCGCGATTTCCTTTCCAAAAACAAGAATCGAATCACCGACCGATATTGCTCTTTTTCCATTTTTCTAAAATCCGCGGTCACGCCCACTTCCACACGCGGTCAAAACAAAACTACGAGTCCGATTCAGCTGAATTTTGACAGTAGCCGTCTACGAGTATGTACGATAGTAAATTTCTCTTGCGATAGTGGCGCCATCCGGCGGTGAGGCTAATTAATTATTGGACCGCCCTCGTATATTTCCGATGCAAATATACGAGGGCGGTCCAATCAAACCTTTGTTTCCCCCCACAAATTTATTTTCATCTTAATCCTAAACCCGTGCAACGCCGGGTACGAATAGCTAGTTTATTTTTATTATTATAATACAAATACTCATTTTGCAGTTTTGTTTTGGGGCGGGACCCGTAATAAGGTAACTAGGAAAATTTCGGTGTTCAGTCGGGCGCTAAGGTTTTATTTTTTGTAGATAGTTGAAATTATTATTAAATCTGTTAAGATGTGCTGGATGACAAAATATGCGAAGAGGATACGGGAGCTGTTTGTTTGGACGTTTTTGTATTGTGTTGATGTTTTTAATGCACATGTCCATTATACACCAAATTCTTGTGAATACGTTTTAGTGTTTCTAGCTTTGTTGTGTTTTGACATTAACCTAGTGTGTCGTTTCATAGACGTTTTCAATTAGTTCAATCATATTCAGTATTTTATTTTGTTGTCTTTGTTTGTCTGTTAAATTAAACCAAGTAATTTTGTGTTTAATTCAATTCCAAATAATAAAATTCTTATATCTCTTCTTTTCTTATCTTATATCAGTACGACTAAAGGCATCCTTGTCTATTAGTCTAGTGATTGAAAGTGTCATTATCATTCTCATAAAATATTCCGAGGTCGTGTGTTGCTGTGCAACGTCGTTTATAAATATTATATATAATAACAGTCCCAGTATAAACCCTTTAGGATTCATATTAAGAAAATAATAAAGTTGCTTTTAAATAAAATCAAATAAAGTACCGTAAGAAATTTATATTTTAGTCTAGATACATTGCAAATATGATGTCAACCGCACGGGGTTTCATGAAGATCACAGCGAACCCACGCATATTTGTTATCACCAGATAAATAACATCTCTTTGAGTTTCTCGGCAACAGTATCGCGACGACGAAGTGAACATACCAGCGCTTCAGTTACAGCTCTATTTTGGCATTTGTATATTTATATCATTTGTTATATTTGAAAGAAACAAAACAGAAATAAACAAAACAAATAAACTATCCCAATGATAATAATTTCGTTGTCTGTCTGTCCGGGTCACTTCGTTAACGGCCGTAACTTTTTAATATTTTTTTTCTAAATTATATAAATATCATTATATACATATTATGTACATAAAATAAATAAATACTCATTCCTTAGAAACCGACATGTAAAAGTAGAGTCATTTTTTACGGGTTAGAGCTAGTATATAAATATAATTTTATAAATAATATCATTAAGGTAGAAAAATATATACAGCGCGCGACAGTGAAATATCCGCACTTAAAATTTAGGTAAAATTTCATAATTATCCTTTTTCCAGGAATTGACCATTGAACCAATGGATACTTTCTTTTTTTATAAAGGTACTTTAGATCTTTTTCTTGCAGGTAACACACCCTTTACACTCAATGCCTCATTTAGTTACGTTTCAAACATTTGATAGACAACATCTCACTTGAAATATGTTTGGGCGCAAACAAATGTCGGTGGAAGTAAAAAACATTATTTATATATTTATTTATTTTGTTTTGGGGTAAATTAACAGCAAAACAACAATATTAAAAATATGAAATAATGGTTTTTACAATTATGCCAATTAAATCCACTGAATATACAAATTTACTTTAACTTACTTTAATAGCGAGTGGAGAGGGTGGAGGGGAATGTGGGACGGCAGTAGAAGGGAAGATATAATGTACAAATTAGTTTGGGTGCGGTAGTGTAGATATTGTTTGTTTTATGTTTCTTATTGTTGCGTTGAAAATGTTTGACTCTCGTGAAAGAAAACATTTCTGTTCGCGAAACTACTAAAAGAGTGCAGCATAATGAAGCTGCTGTGAGGCGATTTTTTAAAAAAATCATGAAACAGGTTGCCTTTCGAAGCGCAAGTCGTCCGATAGAGATGAGCGTGTAATGAAACGACTAGTCATAAAAATAGTTCCATATCTGCATCGAACATATCCGCCGAACTGCAGGAATTAAATTCCACGCATGCGAGTGTTCGTACCATAAAAAGAATAATTAATTAAACGGGGTTTAGTGCGTGGAGCAAAAAAGCCTCTAACTAAGAAAATGGAGAAAAACAGACTAGAGAGCCCTTGAGAGAAGCGAATGAACTTCGAATGATTGGGATTAAATTGTTTTCAGATAAATCAAAATTCAATTTGATTGAGTCGGATGGGAAGATTACATACAGTACGTCGTAGAAAAGGTGAACAATATTAGTGACGAATGTATCCTCCCAAATATTAAACATTCTCCGTATGTGATGATATGGGGCTGCATCACAGCTTATGGAGTGGGTTCTCTTGATTTTGTCCAAGGCATGATGAACACAGTGTTTTGCCAACAATAGAGGCTCCAACAAGCATATTACACAAAAATCATATTTCAAGATTGCCACCAAGCGCGCGTTATGAGTTGCATTCTTTATTTTTATTTTTTTTTTCAGATATAATACAAATTTCGAACAATTAGTGAATTTGTCAAATTCTTCTAATAATCAAATAGTGTAACGTTTTAATAAAGTAAAAACGATTAATAAGGTAGATGGAACATGTTCCTAGCTATAATTGTAAAAACTAATTAAAAAATTTAATGTTGCAATGAAACTACAAATCGATTTTTGTAAGATTTCATGTGTGCGGACTTTTTTTGTCTTTCAGTGTAGGTAAAACATGAAATAAAATGTAAAAAAAAATTGGCTAATCAAAGGTTCATAGAATTGAAATAAATGTTATGTTGTGTGCAGTTTAAAACCTGATTAATACAATTAGTCAAAGGGACATTACGAGTGCATTCAAGGCACAACAAAATTAATCTTCTGTAAGCGTTTACATTTTACGTGTCGATATTACTGTAATAGATAAAAATCCAATATCATAACCACGCTGGCACGTTACTTACATTTTCGACGGCAACATCGTCAAGGATTGTTTCTTCGTACCGTATGTTCTTAACAATTAAAATAAACATCTTATCTGTATAGACCTTTGAACTAACACGTCTAAAACGCTGATCTTAAGACAAAACTACAATTATAGGTTAAAAAAATCATGTATGAAGCTTTTTCGTTTCGTATTGTGGGGAGGTCTAACAACATGCGGGTGAAAGATACCTTTCATAACAAGTCTTAAATTATTCATCACTTGATACCGGGCAACCGGATGTTCCGGTCGGGGTAAAGCGCGTCAAGTACTTATTTAGTGTATTTACCCTCAGCTTTAAATAAAAAAAATACTCACGGGTCCATTTACACCTAACAGGCATTAGGCCGTCCAACAATTAATAAAAGGCGGCAAGGTAGATATTAACAAAAGACTCCTCGAGCCCCCCTCTCCCCATTGTTCACCCCACTCCCGACACACTGTATTGGAGGACGGAGCGAGAACGCGGAAAGCACTCCGAGAATAATACGTCTAATCTAAGCAAACAGTCTAACACATTTCTATGCACACAGTAATTACAGCACCATCGTGCTTATCAGCGCAGCGGCACTTGTCTTATTATACGGCCACAGATCTCAAATTCATTGCATGAATTGCATTCATTGTGTAATTAATAGTTTGTTGTGGAAGCAACGCGAAATGTATTAAATCTAGAATATTATTATATTATTTATCTACAGAAAATAGAAAATACATCGTATTCCACTAAAATAAATAATATGAATCACCAATTATTCCGATACAATAATGAATTATTTTAAAAGTTGCATAATAGGTATTCTGTCTCTGTGCAAGATTGTGTGAAAATTTATGATGTAATAATGAGAATTGGGTAGGTATTTATTAGCGGCGTGCAGTTAGTACTTTGAAATCTTTCCTGTTACATATCTTATCATATTATTTAGATTTTAATTTTTTTTTTTTTTTTTATTTATTTATTTATTTCAGTATATATACGCCCATCAGAGCATTTACATAAACATTGGGTAATACATGTCGGTAATGAGAAATATAAAAAGAAAATAAAAAAAGTCATATAAAGAAATATAAAATGACATAATAACAGAAATATAAAAAGAGCTCTACAACTAAACTTAAACACAGAATCCATAATTTCATAAATCTATAAATACATCATATATCATATATACAAATATATCATCAATATGCTGAAAGATAAATATTTAGTTTCACTTTTTTCCACAATTTATGTTTACGTACAGCGCATGCTTCAATATAGGTACCTACTGACTGCTACTGCCCCACTAAGCTAAAAAGGCAGTAAATCCATACTTTTTGGAAAAAAAATTTTTTGTAGTTTTGGATACTTGCCTAATAAGCTTGTTTGCCGTATTTTCATCAAAATATTAAAATAAAAGCATTTTTAATTTGCAGTATATCCATCTGGGGTATGTAACATGCAGTTTAAGGTTTAAATTATATTAAAATACCGCAAATAATAATAATAAAATAAACTTTATCTGTACTAATTCAGTATCTATTGACTGAGCGAAAAAAAATTATATAAGCAACCATGACCTGATATCAATGTTATGGAGATATGCAATATCAAAGTTTTAATTTTTTTTTTCAATATTTCTGAGTTATTTTTTTGCAAAACATTGAACTATCAATACAGTAACTTAAATCGATTACAAAACGTTTCAATATAAGTTAAATAAAATGATAAAAACCCTGCAGAAATTCAAATTAGACTATTATTTATTGAATTGGCGTTAATTTTGTGGAATTACATATTATAATTGTACTCTTGTGAGTTTATGACTACACGACTAGTTTCGACAGCTACAGTTGTTGTCATCAACGGGTGATTATATAAACTAAAGCATAAGAGTAAAATTAATTATCTAAGATACTGATAGAGGTAGGTGGAGTTATGTTTGGGGGAAGGGGGCTGGTTAGCTGGGGGTAGGGTTTGAGTTAATGGGAACAAAGTGAGGAGCGGTGAAGAATTTTGAAATATTATGTTATTGATTAAAGTTTTATAAGAATCTAAATTTTACATTTTAATTTTTTTATCTTCATCCAATGTATATAAGTAAAGCAATGAAATAAATAAATAAAATATGATACTGTCCTGGAGAAGGTTGTGTGCAACCGAAACCGGCAGACATTGTATTTTATATCAATAAAGTTACTTAAAACAAAACATACATTTTTATTTAAGGGGTTATATACAGTTAGAATTTTCAAAAAATCGATTTTTTTTTAATTTAAATTTCGTAATGTACACATATTTAAGTAAACACAGAAAATTTTAAGTCAATCCGGCGATTATTTTCAAAGTTACGCGCATATTTGTAATCACGTGGCGAGGCCGGAGCGCCAGCGCTCACCTAGAGAGCGGTCCCTTTTATTTTTACCTACCTATTGTAAACGCTGTACCTTTTATTTACCTGTCCATTGTAAATGTTCCCTTCTTATGTATTCAGATGAATAAAGTGAAAGTATGGCCCTGGAATAGACGACTCGATGTAAGTTGAAAAAAATGGTTTTTACTCTATGTAAAGCGCTTTTGACACTTTATAGCCGTTTTTCTCAAAACTATCTCTTTAACATCGGTGACAAAGATTTCTCGGAAACGGCTCAACCGATCAGTCTCAAATTTTAACACAAGATTTTTAAGTATATTTTTTAGTAATTAATGTTCTCGCCGATAAATATATTATCTTTATAAACAATTTAAGGCCAAAATTTTGGTAAAAAATCGATTTTTTTTTTTGAGAAGTAGCCATTTTATCAAAAAAAAATTATTTTGCTTATTCCTTCGATTAATTACTAGATAATATATTACTTTGATGAAATCCGTTTGGTTTTTTTCATTTTAGATGATCCAGTTAAGAGATATCGTTATCACCGCAAGAGGCCTTTTTTGAGAGGAGCTCCTGGAGATCAGCTATAGCAGCTTTCAAAATTATTATTTTACAGATACAAAAATGTTGAAATACAGTTAAAAGTAACCATAATGTGTACAAATTTTCACATTAATAAATTTAAAAGTCTTCTCAGAAAAAATTCTTGAAAAATCGCTTTTTTGGGCCTCCTGACTGTATATAACGCTTTAAATCATAAATTTCTTTTAAAATTATTTATACATCACTACAATTTATACACACTTAATTATAATTTATTCCATATTAAACTTTATTAAATTTAATGTTAAATTATATATAAATACAAACGTTTGTATGTACCTACGTACCTCAATGGATGTTTATAATTTATATATTTATTTATTTTTATAATTTAATTATAATTTATATATTTATTTATTTATTTAATGGATGTTTATAATTTATATATTTATTTATTTGTTTATTTTTTATTTACATTAACATTAGTTAATACAAGATACTAATAATTGCCACACTAGGTAAAAACCTATTCTGTGGCAGTTATTCTTATATGGTATTTATGTAGTAATAAAAAATGACAATTAAAGAATCTAAATCTAAAAGAAAATAAAAAGAAAAGAAAATATACATACAAAATCAAGATAAGAATTTAAAGTAAATCATAGGAATACCTAAACCTAAGAGAAAAGAAGAGAAAAAGAAAAGAAAATTTATTTATTAACATTAAATAATCTTCAAGAGAATTTCATATTAGTCGCTAGAATGTGATATAAAATCATATTATATCATTCCTAATAGTATGTAATAATAAACTTGAAAGATTAATTAATTAAAAAATCTGTACAATCCTGAATGCTTTAATTAAACTAATAATACGTTTTACTCTTTATGAACATTGAAAAACTGAGCGAAGCCAGCCTCCAAACCACAGCAAATGGTTGCATGTTCTCTTTCAATTATCGCTCATGTATTACGGGTAATAAAATAAAAACAATGAACCTCGACGAATACTTCAATCACCATTGAAATATTTTACAACAGAAAATATTCATTTTATTGCCAAATGTAAATAAGTTTATAATGTGGTATGCTGCAATTTTAAGCAAGCGGTAAAACATACATAAAAGCTTTAAACCGAATTTATTGAATTTCTTAAATTCCTCCGATTTGTAATAATAATAATTTTTAAGGAATACCTTAACAAACGGCCCTAAACTGAACATTGTATTAATTTGGACAATTTTAATAAAAAAGTGTCCAAATTAATACAGTTTAAGGCCGGTTGTTTCTCAATAGCAAAAGTTGAGAAAAAAATGTATATAACCAATCAAACAACCCGTTTTCGCAAAAATATGCTTTTTCTTAACTTTGACTATTACTACTGATTTTCTTAACTTTGACTACTGACAAGCAACCGGCCCTTGGTCAACTCAGCAGTAATTCCAACGACAACGCTGAAGGTCCTGGTTTTTTACATAATATAATTGTATTATATAAAAAAAAACGCTACAAGCCGCAGATGTTATTATCTATATTAAAAATCTTGAAAAACAAACAAAATGCTAGACGGTAGAATATCCTAGAAAACGACACACAGAAGATTCTGAATGGCCGTGAAAATCTGAGAACATAATTATTATAATAACATTTTAGAAAGAAGATTTTTGCGCAATCCATTGTAATTCACCACAAAGACTATTTATTCATTATGACCCAAACGTTATTTTAAACATACACGCACAATAGAGGTCGATTGGTGAATCGCATATTTATCCATATTTTTGCCGCCCAAGAATACAACATCAGGGGGGGCTTTCTTTCTTTCCAAGTGGCAAACCAGGTACCCGCCCACGCGACCTTATCTCATCTCGGCCCGGACCAGGTGGGGGCGGGGAGATGGGAAGGAATAAGACCCCACCGTATCCGCCCTCCACAATCGGACCGAGGAAAATTGTCAGGGGTGTACAGGCTCAGCAATGATAAAGATGTGGGCAATGATCCGGGATGGGTACGATACGAATTGGATTTACGGCCGACCAGATTCATATTTGATGACTCCGAATATATTAACTGTGTTTAGAGAGAAACTCCCCGCGCCCGCGCTGTGCTGTTTAGTGAGGAATCTTCGCGTGGGACGAGAGTGTGCAATAACGTCTCCGGGAGGTTCACGCGTTCAGTATGATGGCTCTTTTTATTTATTTAGTATTACATTACATCAAATGTATAAATAATAATAATTATAATTTATAGTTTTTTTACAAATAGTTATCTTTTATATTTATTTTCATGTTAAGTAGGTACTTTATTATTATTCATTTTCCGTATATTAGGTCCTTACATATGAAATTGGCGTTTAGTATGGGAGGAACATAAAGCCGATTTTTTTTTATTATAATATATTTATTTAATCAAAGTATGTACCATTGCTATCTATGCACTTTTGCCATCTCATAGGTAGTTCATCGATCCCTTTACTAAAAAAACCATTCGGACGAGAATCAATAAAATTTTTGAAGGCGGTTTGGACTGCCCCATCGGAGTTGAATTTTTTCCTTTGCAAGAAGTTATCCAAATTTCGAAAAAAATGGTAATCTGTTGGGGCAAGGTCCGGAGAGTACGGTGGATGTCTTAGACATTCCAATTGAAGCTCCTCTAATTTGGTAGCCGTCTGTTGTGCAGTGTGTGGTCTAGCGTTATCATGAAGCAGCAGTGGCCTAGAGCGATTAACCAGCCTCGGTTGTTTAGCAGCTAGCTTTTCCATCATGGTCTGCAGTTGCTGACAATAGACATCTGCCGTAATCGTCTGGCCAGATTTAAGAAAGCTGTAGTGAACGACACCAGCACTAGTCCACCAAACGCTCACAAGTAACTTTTTTGGAGTCAATTTTCGCTTGGGGCATGGTTTGGCTGGTTCGGCAGGGTTCAGCCATTGCGATGAGCGCTTCCGATTATCGTACAGGATCCACTTTTCATCACAGGTAATGATTCGATTTAAAATCCCTTCATTATTGTGCCGGTTGAGTAATGCAACGCAGCAGTCAACGCGCGTTTGTTGATTTGCTTCACTCAATTCGTGAGGTACCCACCTTTCAAGCTTTTTCACCTTACCAATTTGCTTCAAGTGGATTAAAACAGTTTTATCACTAACACCGCAGCCTGCAGCTAACTCGGATGTGGTTTGCGATGGATCCGCTTCCACAATAGCCTTCAATTCTTCATTATCAACTTTGGTCTCCGGCCGTCCACGGGGCTTGTTCTGCAGGTCGAAATTTCCAGAACGAAAACGTTGGAACCAAAAACGCACTGTGTTTTCTTTTGCGGCACCGTCGCCATACACATCATTAATCCTTCGAGCCGTTTCTGCAGCACTGGTGCCACGGTGGAACTCGTACTCGTAAATAACGCGATATTTCAAGTTTTTCATTTTGTAAACTGAGTGACGCAAAGAAAAAAACAATTGAGGAAAAAACAAATGAATTATAATTTTCAAAACACAAATACATGAGTAAATAGCTGTATAAATTTGGATTTGGAATTCCTAACCAAAGAGAAGATATTTGAGATCAAATTTGCCAGTACGGCAAAACGCCAATTTCATATGTAAGGACCTAATATTATATAACTTTGTAATATTTTGATTATCTGTACTTCGATTTTTAAATTTAATTTTGCACATTCGTTATCCTGGTGAAGAAGTCATTGACTTTGAAACATGTTGAATTTTTTCAATAAAATAGTGGTGTATACGAAGTTAATTTCTATAAATTATAATTTTAATGTCACCACAAATTAATTTTGCTGTGTTTGAAGAAGAAAAAAAAATTAAAATAAATATAAATGGAAAATCGGTTATACATCCTTTATTAACACTGTTTACGATATAAAAGAGATGATTGAATTATTTTAAGAGGAATTTCTTTTAAGTACAAAAATTATTAAAAATGTTTATTACGCCATTGTTCACTCTCTACTCATATACGGTGTTATCGGATGGGCAGGCTGTTATAAAAAAATCTAAACTCAGTAAAAATATCACAAAGGATTATCATTAAAGTAATACTGAAAAAAAATCTATCTTTTCAACAAAGATCTCTTTAAACTGTTTCCAGTACCAAACGTAGATGATATTTTCAAGCACGTTTTTCATATTGAAAATATGCAAAGAAAATAACCTTTCAGAAAACCAGGAATATTTCGAGCTCATGAGAAAAGGAAACCAATTTATAATGCCTAAGTGTAAAACTATCCAAATGCAGAACCACTATATTTATAAAGCCATTAACTATTACAATAACTTACCTATCGAGATACGCTGCATCAGTAACCTCTCAGAGCAAATCAAAAAAATTAAAATTTTCCTTAAATCAAACTTAAATTCATAAATCATTTAAACCTATAGCTTTTTTCAAAATACTTCAATACTTCACTAATTTACCTTTCTTGCCGTATTAATAAATAACTCGCATATGTACCTATATATTATAATAAGAAATAAGAACTGTGACTCCCTAATCAATCAGACTCATGAGCTTCTCTTCACTGATGAGTTCTACATAACTATAAAGTATTTTTAAAAAAATGTTAATTTGATATGTAAATATATAATATTTTATTTAATATATTGTACCATATATTTTATTAAAAAAAAAATTAAAAATATATTGCCAAACAGTTACGCTACAAGAGTTTTACATTTTTTTTAAATTTTATAGATCTCCAAAAACATAGTTTCTGGACTACGGAAAGAGTATTATACATCATTAAAATAATCATCGGCGCATTTATGATTTTTCTGGCTTTGGCTCATTACTGGCCTTTGACATGTATTCATTTATTCGATTGGTTTAGCAGTAAGACACTCGGCCGCTTCTAAGAAACCATCAGCACCTTAGATATATTTTTCATATTTTTATATATATTTCATTTTTTATATATATTTATATATATTTCATATTTTCAACAAGCTCTCACAACCCACAGACCTCTAATTCGGAGGACATAAATATTTTTTAAATGCAGGACATTAGACTTCTGATTCTCTGGTTATACATAATATTGTATGTAGGTCTGTAGCTAAGTACTAGCGAATAGAAAAACTACATCTCAAAATGAAGACTACAATACGCACAAGTTCACCAGTTTGAAGACTACAAAGTGTGCGCTACATTTGAAGTAGGAACCGAAACATTACACACTTCATCTACTTCAATAAATTACATGAAGTGAACTAATTGTAGTATTACAAAATTGTGCGTGCAGCTAAATATTACTAAAAAAGTACTACTTAAAAACTATACTACTACAAAATTTTCAAATCCATGGGGAGAGAGATTGTTTCAGTTTCCGGAGATTTCATCATTTAGCCCCAAAATTTTCTAATCCGTGGGGGGGGGGAAGTTGTTTCAATTTCGAAACTTTTCTTCATTCAGCCACCACGAATGTTTCGGCCGTTTTATCCACAACAAATCCTCCGTCAATTGTTTCTAATTATTTCTGACGACGAAGAGGGGACGATTTCAAAGAATTATTTTATCTACGTCAACTTCACATCGGCCCATATCGGCCAAAAATTTCACATTCTTAAAAAGTTACATTTAAATTGGAGGGGGCAGTTTGAAGTTTGAGGTGTATATAGTTTGTAGTTTGCAGTTCACTTACAAACGTGTGAAGTGTACACTTCAGTATAACGTACTATATTGCAGTACTTAGTAAAAAGCGGACTCTTCACTACTAAGTACTAATAAATTAGAAATTCTTATAAAATCATTAAAAAAACCCTAGAAGTAAGTAATTTTTAATTTCTTGCAGTTCTTTCAGTGCCTACCAAAAACTGACTTGCCGATTTGAAGGCAATGCCATATCTCTGGTTATCCTCAACCAGGTGTGCTAGTTTGATTTTTGTCCTACATAACCACAATTATAATTTCTAATGTTATCACTTAAGAATGAAACCATAGTTTCGGAGATTACCTCATACATCCAAACTTACAAACTTTACCTATTTATACATTAGTATAGACTAGCTGGAACCCGTCAAAAATGACGGAACATTGGTTCACGTCTTTGCTAATCCCTAGTATATATTTATAGCATTTTTTTGGCGCCTCACGGAGAGGCGGCCATAGCAACATGCATGAAACGGCCGGTTCGAGTTTGGTAGCCCGCGGTTCAAACCCCACCCCCGGCCGTTTAATTATGTTTTTTAAGCCGTGAATTCGAACGAAATTACGGATGTTCCACGAATTTACGGGGACGGACGGACAGACAACAAAATTATTATGTTTCATTAATGGACACGATGATCGTGCTTGTAAATGCAATAAATTATTTTAATTCGCCACTCGAAAGACCATACAATTTCATAATTCAGGTACGCTTTCGCCATAACGATAAATATTGAAACTTATAATTAACATCCAATAGCAAAAATAGTTTTGTTTATAGTCTAATGATTATTACACATATTCGTAACTGAAAATTGAAAGCCGAGTAGTGGAGGTTACAGAAATGTTCATTACGAAAATAAATTCAAACTCAAAGTTGTGAGGAAAAAATAATATGAATTGTTTTTAGAGTTACCGAAAACCAACGTTTACGAATTGGCACGTTTTATTCGCCTTGCACAGATAGTATCATATTTGTCAGCGCCAGGACCAGCGGTCGTCGACTCCTGACGCGTTTGAGAAATGTATTTACATATAAAGTCAAATGCAGACTTGGAAGTTTGGAACTTCGAGTGTCAGTTTAATTGCCAGTCTAAATGTGCCCATTAGCAACTTAAGCACTCGCACACCCACTAATCTATTCGAGGTCTTGGTAGTTATTTCGATTATGGGAATCACCACTCGCAAATATGCCGAATTTACAACTGATTGCAGAATTTATTGCTATATTACTGTAGTGTACCCAAAAAAGGTATTTATTGTTACGATAAAGATTTTTTTAAATAAATTAATTAATAAATATATATTTAAAAAAATAATAAAAAATGAATACGTAAAGAGCAGTGGGTATAACAATGGCTTCTCACATCGATGGTTCCGTGTTCGATCCCCGGTGAGGTCACAATTAATCTACTTGATTTACACAAGCGTGAATGTTTTTGAATGTTCCGATAATTGGTCCTCTTAGCCTTTTGAAGTGTAAAAAAAAATTATAGTGGCGCTTTTGCATCTATACGCCACAAATTAAAAATAACAGCCAAGGGTTTGCACCTAAAAACTTACTTTTTGTAGGCAAATTTGAAATAAAATTGATACATTACATGGAATGGTCAATTTTAAATAAATTAAATTTGGTCTTCGATTTTCCATATTTTGAACCCCCGTGTTTGACTTAGTCAAACGTTAGGTTAGGTCATGTATAATCAGGAACCAGCAAAGAATACTTTTTCTATCAATATGAGGGGCATATTGATAAGAAAAGGGAGACCGAAACTGCACTGGCAGGATGATATTATAGCGGACGGACAACGTGGCGAGCAACCGACGGAGAAAAGCGTTTAGCCATTCCACATCCCCACGGCAAATATGTTAATATCTATAATTAATATAAATTAACTTTGTTTAAAACCACTTATTTATTGAAAAAAATCAACATGTTTCAAAGCCAATGGCTTCTTCATCTTCTTCTTCTTTGATGAAGAAGCCATTGGCTTTGAAACATGTTGATTTTTTCCAATAAATAAATGGTTTTAAACAAAGTTAATATATATTAATTATAATTATGTTACCACAAAATAAATTTGCTACATTTGAAGAAGAAGATGTTAATATCTGCCTACAAATATGGGAATCATAACATTTTTAATTTTAAATACCCCGAGTTACGTAAATTCGAGGTAACATTATTATTTCCATTCCTCTCTCAGTCTCAAACCTCAAAACAACCAATGTTATATATTTTTGTTTAAGTTGCGTTCGTTTTATAATATGATTACGTAATTAAGAAGAAAATTTTATTACAATTATTACTTAATATAGGTATCTTGGTACTTTCTTAGCAGACAGCTTTCAAAGAATTTTATGTCGCATACCTCTTATATAAAAGTTCATACCCCGACTTACATTATCCTTACTGGTTCCATCTACAACACAACTTAGGGATATTACCATATTTCAAAAAATCTAAAACAAAAACTACTTGAGAGGGTGAAAATAAAATTGTTCAGAATCTATCATTTGAAAAATTGTATGTATGAAACATTTAGAAGAACCTTGAAATATTTTAAATTAATAATTCGCCCTTCATTGAAACGACATGTTCAAAGCAAAATGGGGGACACCGCATTATGCATATTTCAATTGCCGTGTTATTACCACCTACCTATAATCATATTCAATCGCTACTCTCCACACTGTCTTCTTTCT
The DNA here is from genome assembly GCA_016648135.1 of Agrypnia vestita. Classification (NCBI taxonomy): domain Eukaryota; kingdom Metazoa; phylum Arthropoda; class Insecta; order Trichoptera; family Phryganeidae; genus Agrypnia; species Agrypnia vestita. Next base: position 63,867 of record JADDOH010008109.1, read on the forward strand.
CCATTCCCCACACTATGAGCCGTGAACCTCAACTGAAACATACGTACCACTTACCACGTGAATAATATAATAGAGCAGACGAGAGCAGCAACACTACCCGACAGCGAGCTTCATTGTGAGAAAAGCTAACCTAAAATTTCCTCGTCCGTCGACCTGCAGACTACACATCGAACAATTATTACAAAGCGGCCTTCGCTATCCAGAAACGAATGACGGGAACGCTTGTACGAGCCGAATATGCAATTCATGTTATTGTTAAGGATGTTAATATGCATGAACGGGAAATTACAACACGGAGAAGGTTTTATGTCGCGTGGTTCTTGAGTAAAGTGATTGCCATTAATGTTACAAAACAAAGATTAAGATTAAGAAAAATGTTGAGTGCAGAATTCTTTTCTTTTTACTAATTAAGTCTATTTTTTTTAAATAAATAAAATAATTAAATAAATAAAAATAACTTAGTTAAACACCACTTATATATCTATTTTTGTTTAACTTTTTTATTCTTTCTTGTTGTATTATTCTTAACAAGTTTTTTTGCTTAATAATTAAGACTCTTTTTCTTTTATTTAATTTTTTTATTCTTTCTTGTTGTATTATGCTTAACGTGCCGAAGTTTATTTCATAACATATTTATCATTATTAACATATTTATAAAAGTGGAGACCTATCATTGGCCATCTATGTTACAAAAATACAAAAAAAAATTATGATGTATACCTAGTTCCATTTTGTGGCTGGACATATATATAATTACTAATTTTAAAAGACTAACAAACTTTGTATTGACTATATTTTAAACTTCGTCTCGTCGACTGGTTTCAAGAACACTTAAAAATTTTTTTTTTTTGTTGGGCACTTACTATGTAACAATTTCTTTCAGACATTTTTTGGTGAGTTTAAACTTATGTACAATTTATTTAAACTAATGTTTTATTTATTTAATTTAACTTTAACGAGCGTTATTTAAACTTAAAGTTTAAATAACGCTCATTAACGTCAATGACACGGACATGTTGAAAACGGTAGCTTAATAATTATAAAAAAGTAACAAATTGTACATAAGTTTAAACTCACAAAAAAAATATAAAATATTAAAAACACGTTGGCAATAATTTTCCATTATTATAAAGCGCTATTGTTGTGATCGGCGGGATGAGGATGAAAAACACTTAATTATCGATTTTTGATAAAATCACGACAAATAAATACGGTAAGAGTTTTTTTTTTTTTAAATAGAGATGCGAACACGGAATACGTGTCACATCAATATTCTTACTATTTTCAAACTAAGCTAAACGCTTGTGCTATGAAAATAGAACTAACTTGCTAGTCTGGAGTGAGATTCGAACCCGCGAACTTTGGATCACGAGGCGAGTGTCCTAACCACAAGACCAACAAGCTACTATTACAAATTAAAAACAAAAGTTAAAATTACATTTTTATTTCACATATAAACTAATACTTTCATTTAAAAAAAAATATTGGATTAATAATAAACACAAAATAACGAGTGTCAAAATAAAAAGTCGGAGGAGGACGGGACAAATATAAAAAATAAACACTCGGATATAAACATTATAAAAAGAAAAAATTATTAATGAATAAGAAATGACATACCTACAGAAAAATCAAATCAACTAAAAAATATTTTAGCTGTTACCGGGATTCGAACCAACGGACCTCCACTCTATCCGGGAGTGGTGCGTTAACCAATTTCGCTACAGCAGTCTAGTACATTGACATCAAAATTTTTAATAATATGTGTATTAATCAATTAATAAAATGGACTACGCATAAGGTAGAAAAATTGACGTCAGTGTACTAGGCTACTGTAGCGAAATTGGATAACGTGGCATTCCCGGATAGAGTGGAGGTCTGTTGGTTTTTTTTTACGTTGATTTGATTTTTCCGTATGCCTTCTCTAATTGATTTATAAATTTATTTAAAAATTCACAGAACTTTATTCAAAATTATTCGAAATTACAACTTCACAATAAAAAGTTTGTTATCTTTAATGTACACATAAAAAGCTTATATAGCACATTATAGCTAAAATTCTAACGCTAAAAGAATTAAAATATTAATAAAGATAACAGTTTCAATGCAATAATATATTTATATATAATAAAATGCGTAATGATTGTTTTAAAACTGTTCGTTAGGATTTTCCTTTCGCAATAAAAATAATAAAATAATAGCTATTAAAATGATAAGTATAGTTAATCATTACGCTATACGGTACTAATTTGATATTTATTAGTGCCGCACAGTTCAATTTTTTTCTAATACAGGCCCAGACTATGTTTTTTTTTAAGATTCATCGGTTTTGTAAAAAAAATCTATTTGTTCATCTGCTTTAATTATCCTTTTTTTTTAATATCAGGAAAATTCGTAACATTATGTAGACCTCTTTTCATATAAGACAATCGAATTAGTATGTGCAAGCCGATGGGGTCTATACCCGTAAACACCAACACCAAACAAGCAATGTGCCTCACACGCACGACTTACACATTAATTCGACTGTTTTTCTTAAATGGAAAGAGGTCTTACACACACGTCTTATAAACATTTATTAATTTTACTTTTGCCAATTTTTTAACAACTCGTTTATATTTTTTCGTTCTGGATAAATAATTTTCTCGTGATAAAGAAGAATCAAGGTAGATATTTAATAAAGTCAGGTAATTTCAGAGTATCGGGAAAGTTATCAATAATATATAAAAGCTTCCACAATAAATTTTATCGGAAAAATAAAAACCGATATTTCTATACAAAAAACAAATCGTTTATTTCGACATAATTAAAACACCGAAACCACCCGACCCGAGAGACTTCCTGCGCTACAGAAACAAAATTGGTACTTTACAATTTACGAAATTGATTTCATAGCCAGAGCGGAGATTTTAAAATTAATATGGTTTTGAATAAATGCTTTTAAAAATCACAAACATGTATTCATTGAAACGGCAGATGCTTTGTTGTACAACACGATTATTTGAATTTTCACCAAACCCACATTTTAATTTCTTAAAAAAATAATTAGAGATGCAAACACGGAATACGTGTCAACGATATTATTACTGTTTTCAAATTTAAACAAGATTATAAGAGCAGTAATCAATTATAAAACTGCCGATGTTGCTAATTACGATACCCTATACTTTCGTTCAGTATATAGCGTTTTGTTTTGATATCCCTCGATTATAAAAAAAAAACTTACGATCGAGGTCAGTATTATGAAATTTACATAAAAAAGAAAAAATATTTTCGCAGATAATGTGAAACAATAAAGGGGAAGCATCTCACAAGTTTTAACTTATAATTTAGTTGTAAAGCCGGATAAACTTTGCTCGGTTAGGCCTAGCCGCGTCGGAACTTTCCGGGGTTATCAAAGTTTTGTTCCCGCCCATAGTGGATATCGAACAAGGGAGAGAAAATCTCAGTCGACAAGTTGTCTACTTCAGCAACAGGAAGAGGCCGAAGGCGGGGCAGCAAAGTAAAGAATTCAGGGAAGCGGACACTCGCGGCGGCACTGAAAGCACTTGCGTTCACTCGATTTATCGTGTTGTTATTTAACAGTTATTCGAAAAGCTCTTACAGATTATAATACGCCGCATCACAGGCATACGGACGATGGCGGGGCGGACAACATGCGTACATCAATTAAATAAATCAATGTACGATAGAGTAAAGAATGAACAAATTAGGAGCCAATATTTGTAGACGTGTGTGAAGATCTGTTTGTAGCGCAATCGATAGAATTAAGGAAAGGTCGCGGACGTGGTTTGTGTAAGTTTGAACGAGGAATTGATGGCCAATAAAATATTATATATTTATTAACTTCTTTAATAACAGCAAAATAAATTTGTGGTAATGTTATTTATATTAATAAAAAGAATACAATTTGTATAAAACAAAAATTTTTGAATTATCAACATACTTCGGGACCCGTGGTCCCCTCATCAGGATACAACGTAGGTATACTAAAAATTTATATTGGAAGTGTAAGAAAACATTAACATTAACAAGAAAAATAGATATAAAACGGCGTTTGATAACTAGTTATGAACTAACGTAAAAACAAATCTACAAAGTAACTATTTGTGTAAAGGATTCGCTCATTTATAATATTTAATTTTCTATAAACACTTTTTTCTGGCTTGTAAACCTTCTAATTTATCTAATTGTAATTCTTTGTAATTTGCATGTTAAATTTCTGAACCCTTGTTAATATTAAAAGAGTGGTTTGTTTCCCAAAGTGATTGGAAAATTCTTAAAAGTTATTGCTATTAAACATCTTAAGTGGTCCTTAATTCTACAATCGAAATTTCTACAAGTTTTACCCATACGTAAATACTAGCGACCCGACCCGGCTTCGCCCGGTACAGTTTTGTTATTATAGTGATAAACTCGTCATATCTTCTAATATATTTAATTTAATAATAATAAGGATTAATACTGAATTGGTCAAAATTGCTGGAATGTCAACCATTGTACCTTAGTTACACATTTTATGAATTTTATGAAATGAAACAAAAATGGTTGGTTTAAGTTATCCTTAAAAGATATGCTTCCATTGTCATTTTTGTAGATCATTTATTTTTACACATTTCGTTTCAACACGATTTTTTTGTATCTCTAACAGATTATGCAGCGTTTTCATGAGCGCGCTTTAGCGGTATATTTTTCCCGACTTGATTCACTAATACCGTTATTGCTCAGCTTCTATGTGAGCAATTTTAAATAAACAAAAATTCCTGGAGAAATGCAGACCATAACAATAAAAACTTCATACAAATCCGTTCAGTGGTTCTCGAGATTAGCGCGGCCATACAGACAGGGACAAACGCTCACCGGGGACTTTCTTTTATACTATGTATTGATGATTGCAATCATTACAAATTAATTTATAAATCCCAGATTTTTCAAAATATCATCCTTATCCTTGGTATTCAATATATAATTCTTCAATTTATTATTACTATTATAGAAAGCTGGTAGTATAGAGTTTTGGAGGTTTTTAATTATTAAATTTGAAATATGATTGAAAATCATTCAACATCATCTATTGATGTAAAAACAAAAGATTCAAAAAACATTTTTTATACTTTTTATTTACCATACTATCTATTAATTTAGTATTACAACCATTATAATTTGTTTGATAATATTTGATTAAATGTTGAAGTTATTTACAGATAAGGGAACATTAACCAATCTACCAAACAAATAATGAAAAGCTGATAATTTTTGAGAATCCAGATGATTAGAAGAATTATGTATAACTATTTCTATTTAATATTTATTTATTATTTAATAAAAAGTGGTTTTATACAATGCGTTTTCTTTTTATTATATACTAGGCGAATGTTGAAGTCAACAAGAATACAAGGCGTTCGGAGACCCAACGTCAAACGAGATATTTGAGGACGGCCCTTGGCAGGACAGAAGAATGTGACGTTTTATTTAATTTGCCTACCCCTAAACTCCCCCAACAACTTTACTACCGAAGTCCAATACTTCAAAATATAATTCCAATGTAAAAATATATGTGTATATTCAATAACTTAATAATTTAAAAAAAAAAAAACGAAAAAATTGCAAAGGAAGAGGGAATTTTGTTCGGGTTAAGCCACTGAATTGGCTCGAAAGCACATTTCCCAGTGGGTGTATTTAAATTAAATAAAAAGAAAGCGCTCGAAGTCACATTAATTTACGTGGATTTACTATTGTTATTTAATATTAATTTATTTATTATTAATTTCAGTGTATTTTTTTGCAAAGTTAGCTATATAACGTAAGATTTTACAATACATGAGCCGGAAGGTGTGTTATAGCGACATTAGTTTATCGTGCGATATTAAAAATAAAACACTAAAACGATAAAAAAACCAATGTAGCATACTACAATGAAAATATTATTACGATATCGTTCGTTGTTTCGGAGCAATAATGGGAGTATGAAAATGAAGCAGTACGCCAAGTATAAATAACATTGTGTTAAGACCAAAGCTAGGCAGTCTCGATAACAACAGGTTAATATTTTTAATATGAAAACATCTTGACTAACCCTCCCGCATGTCCGTAGAGAAATAGTAACCAAATGAAAATTCATACATTTTACCATAACGGCTAGTATTTATTTTATTAACTAATGTTTTTTAATAACTAATGGCGAACAATATGTAAAGAATCTTTTTGTGAATATAGTATCCACACGGTCTAATTGATATGTAAACACCTTAACTCACCCTCCCGCAACAATTTTCGTACTAGAGTGCCAAATCTCAGAAAATTTGACGAAAAGGTAGCCGAATGAAAATTCATATTCTACCATGACGTCTAATATTTATTTTACTAACTAATGATTTTTTAATGACAAACAATGACAAAGCACACGTGAAGAACATCTTTGTGAATTCAGTACCTACACTGTCTAACCTAATCATGTCACTACAGCCCGAGGTATTCAAGGAATTCCCTCAAATGACCTCTGAGTAGCAGTAGTACTGAGCACTGAGTAGTGATGTCAATTGTTATATAAGTACATCGTAAATTTTAAATGAAACATACTCCATGCAAATAATGTACATTCGCGATAGGTACTTGAAATATTGTTTGAAAATCAAGCCCGGAGAGGCGCCGGCCATGTCAGGACGCAAGTCTAGCCGTTACCTCTATGGTGCCGCATATGGCGTTTTCTAGGTTATATATTTGACAGCAGTCACGCGATCGATATTTTAACTTAAACTTTCAAGATTTAACCTAACCTAACCTAACCTAAGTTATCTTTTCACTTTTTGATGCATTATATAAAGATGCTGCGGAAGCATCATTTTATACTACCCGCGGAGGGCGTATAATAACCCACATTATCAAAGTGCAAGGATCCATCAGGTTAATTTCACATATTAGCGTGGGCAAGGAGGGATTACATTTTGTCTTGTCGACATGTATCGCTATATTTGATATAAATTTAAGTTCTGACGTGTGTGTGCACGTTATGATTGCCAACAAATAACCTCAAAATAACTGTCTAAATGTTGACATGCCAGTAACGGAAGACAAGGCATTTCATAAGGGTAAATTATATCTCTTTTTCCTACTTTTAACTTTAACATTGTAAATTCTACCTACTACGTACCCCAAAATAGGAATAATGATTTAACTAAATTTTCTAAGTTAAAGTAAATGTTATTATGTTTACATTCCATGAATTCTTTTATCCCGAATAGCCAATACAGAATATTACCAGTACTTTTTATTAAATCTATTTGATTAGCTGCCTTTATTTAATTTTTAGTTTGTATTTCCTTATTGATTAATTATATTCTCCAGTTCTCGGTAAATAATTGCTGTTCTTTAAAATGGATTCAACCACAACTTTTGTGATATTGTCAATGTTTTCTGTAATATATGAAATTGTTAATTGAAACTTATTTTATCTAATTGACCTTTCCCACCTGCAGAGAATTATAAAAATCAAAACTAGAAAGATATGGTGCAACGCATTAAGTGAGTATAAGATTTGCCTGAAGTTCGTGTTATCCAGCTGAGCTAGTCGGTGATAGGAATTTCTTTCCGAGAGGAAAAACAACTAGCAGTATATAATGCTGCTACTTAATTATCCAAACATTTCTAACATCAAATTGAAATATTTTTATAATATATTATTAGAAAATAATAACTGAATGTGTTGAACTGTAAGAACCCAGTACTAATTAATATATCAGTAAGTTTAAGATATTTGTAAAATATATATATTATTATTAAGTATAACAACACAGCGGATAGCATTCCCGCTTGTGATATGGGAAATCAGGGTTCTAATTTTAGTAAATTATAGTAATTATATTATAACGGGTAGTAATTTTAAATTTATTTATTTATTTGTTAATATTTTTCTTGTACAAAAAAAAACATTCTGTACAGAGGTGGTGTGATATGTGATGTGTCTGAAGCATCCATTTCTCCGTGAACACTTAAGTTTTATAAATTAATAAATTAAGACTTTTGACAAATATACAATTCTGTATTAAACCGAACTGACGAGATCAGGTGAATCTGTTTGTTTCGTGACCGCCGTGCGCCGGCCGCGAAATGATTTTGATTGGTCAAAACTGACATCCGACGTGTTCTGCGCCAACCGCTAGCCAAGATTGAAAACTTTTGAAGAATCCACCCAGTTATGACAGTTGGAAAGCGTGTGTGTCGGTGTCTTTTCCTTTTGAGAATTGAGACATGCTTTTTCGTGTGGTATCCGAATCCTTCCGTTCACACCAGCCTTTCGGAATAGACAGATCGATCTGTTCCGGATTCGACGAAGCCGGAAGAATTGGAGATTGAATCCGCAGTCAACACATTAAGAAAAAGATGTAAGTACAATTTGTCAGCTGTGGACGTAGTAACCTTCGGCCGAGTGTATTTCACGTGTCAGGAGATCAATCATTATCGGCGGAGATTGGGAAGGAAAACATTTCTTTCCTAATCCCGACCCGCGTGCGGTGGTGGCGATTCCGTCCGTCATCGCGCACCGTTAGATCTGATAAAAATTAAAATTGAAAATCAAAATGAGATTACAATAATACAATCGGAGTTGGCCAATAGGGTTCAAAATAATTACGTGCGCAATATCGCACCGTCCCGCGTTCCAAACGTTGCGTAATTTTATCAAATGAAGTATAGGTTGTATCTAAAATAAAATTAAACAAAAACAGCATGTTAAACTGACTTTATGATACCTTATCCTTTGAGGAAACGCCCCAGGCCACGAGACGCCGAGGTTCGGCTCATTCACCTCACATTTTATTTAAATAATTCTTAACTTGGATTGAGATTGATGCGTCGTATAAATGAAGACATGGTTTTAAAAACCCAGTGGGTGATGTCAAATCAAGGAACCGAATGAAAATTTTATATTTCGTTAACAAAACGCGAAGGGTTTACATTACGCTCGCCACGTGCGTCAAATTGTGAGCCCTTACGTTCTCATTCTCGTTCGGCCGAATTGTCTGAAATGACCAAACAATCGGCTGTCTTCTGAAAATAACAACATTGTTATTTTGGTGTTGTTTCCCCAACTCTCAAAACAGACTAGACGTAGATAACGAAAGTCCGCCTTATTCGGTGATTACTAGCCCAACACTCAAAAATAGACGGGTCGTATTTATTTATACCCGTGTTAATTACTTAATTAATTTACATTCAAGTCTTTTTCTTTGGAAAGTAGTCGTAAATCTATATGGTCTATATAGTGTGATATGTTGATTGAGGGGAATGTGGAGTATAAGGGATTCGTAAATAATTGCCATTAAAAACCTAAGACAGGAGCAGAAATTGGATCCTGTGTTTTTATGTCAACGTATACGATGGTGCAATATCGATTTTCAACACACAATATTTGTGCAATAATGGCATATAAAACATTTTAAATTAAAATAGATACATCAGTATTTTGTCACACCTACATGGATTATAATGTCGGACTTCCACGATGTCTGGGTGTTCTTAAAAAAGACCTGTTTATTTGATGTCGAAGCGATATTTATATCACCATGCAAATCATTCATTGCAATCTGAAGTTTCGTTTAATAAGTTTTTGATGATTATGATATTAGTTTAAAAATTGTAAAATTCAGTTTTTTTTTTCATATATATATTAAGTTTATTCATCCAAAGAGTTCAAATATTTAATTAAAGCAAATATTTTCGTCAAAATAATATAAATATTGAGATTTTACATATGTCTTGACATTTCTCTATTTGAGTGTTGGGGGTAATAATAATCACTTGTTTATGACAAATTAATAACTTAATAATCACTAATTCTTGCAGATACATTATCATCGTTCAAAAACTCACTCATACACAACATCCATTTTCTAAACGATGACCTGAACCTATATCCATTAAATCAATTATTTATTAAATATTAATCGCACTACATTCAAACACTAAATACACAATACACAGTAAAATACACTTAAATGCAAAAATACATGTTACTAGAGCGTGCCGAAGACACTTGTAATTGGGATAATGGACATAGTCTTCATTTATAATGTTGTATTATTAGAGTACCATTGTACCTATTATCCTGTTAGTGTCTCTAATAAATAAATAAATAAAAAAAATCCCCAAATAACAATCTTGTTATTTCCAGAATACGGCCGAATGTCATAATTCTAAAATATCCTGAGAAGGCAGAAGCTATGACCTTTGGACAGATTTTTAGTACATAAATGTCAAACCAGATGATCCTCAACCAGGTCCAAGTAGGGAAATGAGACAGGAAAGAGAAAATTAAAGTTTGTTAAAATTTCATCAAAATTTTAAAGTATACATGATTTAAATAATTTTAGTACCAGAAAGTAGGTAAGTACTTGCCCGAAAATCTGAGATAAATGTGCATTTTTTGTGCGCGTGGTGTATGTAAGAATGGATTGTCATCGACATTATGCCGCTGTGAAAAATTTCAGCTCGATTGGATGACGGGAAGTGGGTTAATTTTCACTTCCAAGATTTTTCGCAAGAAATCAAGACTGGCGGTGACGTTACAATATAAAGGAATTAAAAAGTAGTGTTTACGAAATTTCATGCGGAGAGCTTCACAACTTTTCCGAATTCGCGAACTACATCATGGATAATAATTATTCATGTTATCCATGATGTGGCTCGTTTCTGCACTCTTCTTTTCCAAACTTCTCCACCCCGTCTTCCGTAAAAATAATAAAATTAATAAATTTGAATATTTAGAAATAAAAAGGAATTTAAACTCTACTACTCTCTCCGGTTAAAACCACCCCTCACCTTCCACCAGTAACTCCGCCCCCTTCTGTCAGTACCTAATAAATTGTATGCATTACCACCTAAGGCTTGTTTCGTATATTTGTGTGTATTCAAAAACTCAAGTAGAGTTGTAATAGTGTTTTATTTAAAATTTTGAAAATCACAAACCTCGTTCTGATGCATAACTGCTGACCGAAAACCGGTTTAATTATAACATTGAAACGAATTGCAATGTCCACATTCAAAGATTTCCCTCGCTACATTTTCTGACATTCGATATCTGGTGTATGAAAATTAAAAAACATAAATGACAATGATACCAGGATCTTCGTAACGGATGTTACGGATACATGACATTTTTTATATAAATAAATAATTATTCCTTAGGAACCGACATGAAAAAGTACCGTCATTGTTGACGAGTTACAGCTAGTAAAGTTATATCACCGTTTCGTTTTTTTCGGAAAAATTCTTTTCCTTCATTACGTAACGGGCTGATTTAAATAAGTTACGTAGTACCGATTACTTTTCTTTGCATAGGTACCCAGATAACGATTTATGCTAAAAACTAAGCTGGTCTATTATTATTATATTATCTAAAACGCCCTCGACAACTAAGCATTGTTATCTGAGACAAGAAATATTTTATACTTTACCAATATTATCTTTTCTCCAACATTTAAGATAATGACATACTTCAATACAAAAAAATATTAACATGAAAATGTTATGTACGAAGGTCACACGTATATTTTATATTATTTTGTATATATAAAACTACATTAATGATGTTAATAATTAATGCAAAGACGTAATGAGTAATTAATGATAATAATAATATTAAGATGACGTACTATCGAGGCTTTGGCAAGTTGTAAATCTGACAATTATCGTAACGCTAAAATACGTAGGTAGGTGTATTTAGGTAAAATTGTGCTACGTCATAAATGTAACGAAAAGAAATATTGTTTTCAAAAATGTCACAAATAAAAAAATGGTGTAAAGATGCTGTATACGGAATAACTGTGAATATAAGAGAAAAATACAGAACGACATCCATCTACAAAACTAAATTATAGTTTTGTAATGGAATCATTGAACAGCTCGCTTTGTTGCAGGTCCGCAGCGCTACTGAAACGTGATTGATCTTTAATTACTGGTCACGTTCCTCCCGCTCCACGGCGCCCGACGTCGTGAAAACGTTATTGAATTCATGTCTGGCAAAACGATCCATTAACACCAGCGCAATGACAGCTGCTGTTAAGCCGATTTTGAATTTCAGATTTATATTATCACCGGACACCATTTCATAATTCTCGATGCAGAATATACATCCGAGTGCCGTTACGTCTACAAGAATTAAGTACGCCGCCCTCGAAATTTTAATACATTTGTGCACACAGAATAAAATCTGAAAGTTATCTAAAGAATTTCTCGAGATCCACATTAAACACATATGCGAATGCCCTTTCCATAAAGTTGCGCAGTATTTCCCCGGTTTATGGTCGCTTTCAGCGTGGAGTACCGGCGTTCATTTCGCGCAAACATCTCTTCATCATCCTTAATGCCAAACATCGGAGATGAAGGAACGCGGAGGAGCGTGGGAGCAAAGATGTCACACGGTTAGGAACATTTACAATCTGGAGTATTTCTGGTTTCATGATCAGTCAGTCACCTGTCCCTTTCTGTCCCCGCTCCAACTACCTCGCGGTATTTATTAACGTGCTCGTTTAAATGAAAATGATCTTCGTCGTAGAACAAAATGTTGTTGAAATTGATGAACCGCTCGAACATTGTCTCGACGAATTTTTCACCAGGTTTTCAATTTTGCACCAATTGGACCTTACATGGATGTGGTTTCAAATTAAGTTTCAAAAATCGACGCAAAGTTGATATTGGTATCGCCATAGCCGCAGAACGCTTGCGAATCGAAAAACCCGGATCTTTTCATTAACTTGTCGCCCGGTTTTCTTCTTATTTATCGTCGAACCGGTCTCTTCGAACTTACTAAGCCAAGACTTAATTAAATCGCTCAGACATTCATTCATACTGTGTGATTAGTAGTGAGCTCAAACAGACACCAACCAATCACACAAGACTCGTTGTTTTTGTAAAACTGTTTTATGTAGAAGCGCGTCGTTCCCCGTGAAGCGATCCATTACGACTAAATTTTCAATTCGCGATTCATTCCGCCCACACGCCCCTTTACGCGATTCTCGCGCAGAAGCAATTCAATGAGTGGAAAAATTAATGACCCACCCTGTACACACATATCCAATTTCTCTAGAACATAGTAAAAATGTGAAGAGTTTTGGAAGATTTAAGTAAATATAAATAAGTGCTCTTTCACGGACGGGTTAAGCATTAAATAATAATATAAATATTTTAGTCAGTACAGTATCGATCCAGTGTGCATCCTCTATATAATAGAAAATTTCTAAGCCGCATAATATTGGCACTACGCTGCACACTAATGGCGTCGTCCATAGTCCGCAAACACACCTGCGTCTGGGCGCGGCTTAACTGTGACACGTAATCGACGAATCCACTCATTCGCTCGGCGCTTCTAACGTCAACATCCGACGCGACATTTTTCCATGGCCGATCAGAGAGAAATTAGCAGTTTCCCTGCAAAACAAAAAATGAGGCATCATAAATATTTTGCTGATAATATCTACATCGATATTAGAAGTAAGTTTATATATTATTAAGCGATAATATCGTCGCTGTATATGTAATAAAGCCAATGTGCCGTTATTAACATTCTGAGGTGAACGAATCAATTTGTCAATTTTTCATACAAAAAAAAAACATTGCCGTTCATCTGGAAAGTCTGCCTAGTAATTATTTAAAATAATTTTTATAAATTTAGTCTGTGCAATTATTTTCTAAAACAGTTTCATTCGTTTATCTCAGAATGTACTAAAACGGCACATTGACTTTATTATATATATAGCGACAATATATAAATGAACAACTATGATTTCAAATAAAATAGACAAAGAATATAACAATGACTCGAAAGATTTACTCTTTCTGACGGTTGAAAATACACATACAAGGCTGATGCCAATTTTCATAAATGAATATGCATGGAAGTAACATTGGACTTGAAAAACGTGAATCGGATGCGCATTTCGTAACCGAATCGAATGAAATTACCCACGTTTCGGCTGTAACGCGCATCGAGCTATTTTACCGTAAATCGTGGCCAATACATTTATTACGTCCACGATATTAACACTACATTAAAAGTCCGCTCTATTCACCATGAACACAGTTAATAAAAACTCGTACGTGGCGAGTGTTTGTGTGGTTGCCCTCACGAATGCCAGGAAGGAGTAAAAATAGAAAGCAAACAGTTTATGGAGTGGGCGGATGTCTATTTGAGGCTCGGGCCGATATTAAACAAGAATGTACATTTAGGATAACGGAAATTTACTACCGATTCATGAGTAAGTAATCCTTCTATCCCTGGTGCAGGCGACTGGCAACGATAAACTCAAAATAAAATAACTATGTATGTTACACAATATTCGAGCCGACCTTGCCGAGACGGTGATGATTATTTTCATGGTTCGTCATCTCAAATGAGCCGCGATTTGGTTTACAATTTTGACCAAAACAAAACTGTAAGAACGGAAGCTGCGTACGCATATATTTTCCACCTCCGTAGTTTACTCGCGATAAACCAGTTATTGTTTAGTCATAAGCCGAGCGAGATCATAATAAATATGTCGCCCGATTTGCATAACCCCGAAGGAAAGATCGCGATGGTTACCAATATTCCATTACACAATCTGGAATTCGCTAACGGATATTTAATTAAAGTATTCATAATTGACTATATATAATATTTCACAAACTTCCGAAGTTATCTTATAAAATTTATCGCTGGAATAACATTTTCATTTTCGATATGAAATGGTTGAACATTATTTTTCAGTATACAAGAATGCGTTAGTGAATCATAATACGTAACACTGAAATAACCAGATTAAAAGATAAACGAGTAATAAAATGAATATATGAATTTCGTGAGACATACAAAGCACACAAGAATTGTAATTTGCGAAGATAAAGATATTTATTTTGCAAGCGAAGAGATTATCTCCGTTACATGTAAGATATGCTCAGTGCATAAGGTTCATGAAGGTTTAGCTGAAAATGGGGAAATATATTAAGTAAACTTAAAAATTTATAATTGTCTTTCAGTTATAAAGTGCCTTTGTCCAGATCATTTTACGGTAGGGTTATTTAATTGAGGTGGAGTCTCTACACCTAATTTTTCTTAATCCTTTACCTAAATAAACAATAAAAAGCTAAGTAATCAAAAGTAATTTTAAAAAAAAGATCTCCCAATGGCGGATATTTAAAAAAAAATTAACGTTTTAAATGATTTATACGAGAAAACATTTTGTTTAAACCATTATTTTGTTTCGAGGCCGATGGTCCCGAAATAAATAATTGAATAATAATAATATATAATATTTAATTAATTATAACAATAAAATTTAACGAAATAGTGATTTATACAAAATGTTTTCTTGTTCCACAAAGTCATTTTGAAGTTTTTGGAGAAGTTTTAAATAATCATTAAATATATCAAAAATATGCCTCACTGCGCACATAAACGAAGTTATTTCTCTGTCTGTCCGTGACTTGCTTGAACTCCACTGGAATTATAACTTTAGGAAATTAGAGTGACACACAATCAGCGCGCGGCTCAACACGCAAGGGTCGCCCCACCAAATTACACGGTCTTTTAATTTTTATATTATTATTTTAGTATATTTAGTTTTAGGTTTAAGTCAATTTAAAATAACTAATGGTTTTCTATTCATGAATTTTTAGGTTCAGAACCCAGCAATTATTATGTCCCGTGATTTCTCATGGGTGAACGTACGGCTAGTACTTACTATACAATAATAAGTATGTGATGAAACACAATCCGAACGCTACTAGAACCCGGCGCCATTTCTCCTATCACGGAGTTAAACAATTCGTTAATGCCCTTCGTCTGGCAATATGGTAGGTTGAAAGTTGGTCGCTCCCGGCGCACACGGCCTTAGAATGGTTCCCAAAGTTGACAGAACTGCAACCCACCATTTTTTTTTTTTTCAATTTTCGGCACCCACCCTCTTGCCTCACATTTTCCCGATACATATTGTAACTGTACGAAAGACTGTTCAATTAAGAAAAAATTTAAAACATCCAAATATATAATATAATTTTTTAATTACGAAAAATATTAATGTTATATTTTAATGGGAAGGGTGCATTTGTTGTCTATTTCCTGTCGTAACAGCATAAGCGTCGACTTCAATTTTAGTCACTTTTAATCGCAGTGAATTCGATACGTCCAATTTATTTCTGTATTTAGTCTTAATAGAAAACATGACAGAAAACCTTACTTCACATAAGTACGAGGTAGTGAAGGGGAAGAGGACTTTCACGGCTTCATCACACAAGTAGGGTTAAGTGTCAGCAACTGAAATCCAGAATTTTAATAATTTCTTGCGATTAAAGCCTGCGATCAGCGACGTATGTTCTGATAAATCAATAAGCTCTTCAATTGCTTTCGTTGATATTTCCGTTGGTATGTTGTCTTGAAATGCATTACAAATCCAGTTCATCCTGTCGAACTTTTTCATTTCTTCTTCGAAGTAGGAGTTAAAGTTATTTTTTGAATTCTGTTATATGAGTGGAAATTGCAGACACTACGTTGATATCTGGTTGCACTTCGTTTTCTATAATAAACACCCCGGACGAGACGTGTTGCGCTGTGTTGCGACTGCGACCCACCTTATCGGCGCTATTCTGAAAATAGCAATATTGTGATGTCAGATCTGTATCCCAATCTTGACAGGTATGTATAACATTGTGTTGCCGCCAATTTCGATGTTTTAAGTTTGACATGTGTGAAATTAATAAGTTCGTATGAGCTTCCTAATTGATTGAATTCATTAATTTCAAAACTGTCAAACATAAAACGTCAAAAAAACGGTGTCACAATGTTATACAATAAATGTCAAGATACAGAAATAACAAAATTTATTTTCAGAATACGGATGCGTATCCGCTCGCGACACACCAGTGGGAGGCGACCCATAGTTTAGGAAGTACTGCCTTAGAACAACGAACGCAAAAAAAATTCCCGTGGTGTTTTTGCCGATTTTAAAGCCGGAATAACAAAAAAGAACCTGCCGTGTAACCTAATAATTCGCCTAAATTATGTTAATAATTTTTCTTCCTCCAAACCATACAGACCAAGTAGAAAATTATTTTTTAAAGTATTAAAAAAGACTTTTTACCGGATAAAAAGGACTACTGAAGAAAAACTGGATACATTTAATCTTGCATAAAATATGTTCTTACTCCCATCCTTCCCGCCCTCCTAAGCAATTCATATTGATATTAGTGATTTAAAATAAGATATATTGCGACGGTATCTACGAAAAATATATATGGCTTAGAAATTGAAGCGATGTACCTACCTTAGGGCGGGTCATTCACTGCAAATGCAAATTTGTTTTTTTTTTCAAAAATGTGGGTTTTTATTATTCCTTTATATCAATTTATATGCTAGACTACAATTTTTTAGGACGACAACTTAGATAGAACGTTTGTTCTAATAGAAAAGCAATACACTGAAAATTATTTCCAATATTTAAGAAAATAGGCAGGCAGCGGCCATAAAAGTAGTCGAGAAAATTGATAATACAATATAATTATAAAAAGTTAATTTTTTGCTGTCGCTTGGTGTTTTTTGTAATATTAATTAATCCTACAACTGCCATCAAGTCTGAGCTGTAAAATATTTTTTTGTTCAGTTTTCAATGATGTCATAATTCCGTATTTTTTCTGACATCAGATAGATTACTGTATAGTTAGTAATATGCTGCTGGTAATGTGTATACTGTTTAGCCTATTTGATCAGTTATTGATGTTTCTCAGACCACTATTTTGTTCTATATCTTTTCACTTAAAAATTTGATATTAGGTTTCTGGTACTTCATCTTTGGCGGATGTAATTTTCTGATAGATTACAATTGTGATATTTTACTAATTTACATATTCAATATTATATCCTTGTTATATAGCGACGCTACTGTAATAGCCTTTTTTATCAATCGTTACTTATTCCACTGTCTATTTTGAACAGTAAGGCCACACGAGCACTGTATGTACCTATTATAATTTGCTATATTCAATAACTGATATTTCTACATGGAGATTTATTCTATGACAATTCGTGAGTGCATTTATTAATTTATATTTTAAAATATTTGAATTTATATTATGTTATTTCATTCTTGTTTTTGAATGTATGAATTTATATCATGTATGTTTTACTGAAAACTATTTCATCTTGAGTATTTGCACATTTAATAAATGACTAGCTATAACCCGTCAAAAATGACAGTACTTTTACATGCCGGTTACTAAAGAATACCTAAGTATTTACTTGTTTACAGCCGACACAGCGTGAAATAGTAATAGAGACGTTGATTAAAATATTTGAACATTTTTTTTTATATTTTCCCTGCAGGCAGTTAATGGTACTATTTTAAACCCTGGCGATTGAGCATGCGTAAAACTAACGCGACAACATTATTAAATAATTAATATTGTAAATAAAAAAGACATCAAAATAAAATGAGAAAAAAATATTTCGGTATCGGGAATCGAACCCGAGCCCCCTGGGTGAGAGCCAGGTATCTTAGCCACTACACCATACAGAAGATGTCATTAATTGCTGTGAAAATGTTTAAAAAGCCAGTGTACCCAAAGAAAATATATTTTAGAAATAAAATATATGCGTTCAATAATAAAAAATTTTATGTACTAATAATGGTTCGTATATACAAAAGTCTTATATGTAGTCTATCTTTAAGGGGTCCCGCACATACGCTGATGGCAACCTCCGTGGGTTTCCGCGTTCGAGTTTGCTCGCCCGGGGTTCAAGCCACATATATGGAAAATGAATAAATAAGTACTAACATGAAAATAAATTGAATAGATAACTATTTGTAAATAACCAGGCCCTTTTTACAAATAGTTATCTTTTAAATTTGTTATGTTAGTACTTAATTATTTATTAACTTCTTTTATATTCCTTTTAATTTTATACTATACTTTGATTTTTGATTCTTAATTTGTTAGTGGGTATACATTTTATTCTTACGAAGGAACCATTAACTCTGAAACATGTTGTATTTTCAATAAATAATTGGTGAATGTACCTACATTTTATTAATTATATTTCAATTGATTTATTATATTTAGATTCGTCATTGTTTAAGCAGCACGTAGTGCTAAATCTCAGCTCAATAACGTTCAGAGCTCCTTCCCGGTAGAATAACCAATAACGGTTCGTCGTCAATGGGGGTAGAATTGCGTGTAACGAGTAGCTGGACACACCGGCATTAGGTCATTCAGTTGCCGGTTTAAGTTAGGCCGTAACGCCACATTGCGTCACCGTAGATTTTATTGGACAAACGGCTGACCTTATTTATTTGCAACCAAAATTTTATTCGCGATAATTAATACACGAACGGAACAATGCACTCAGCAAAGCGGTAACCCACCGCTCGCCATGGCCCCCCTCGCCTGTCCCCTGCGCCGTGACATGTCGGGTACTAATGGCAAGGTTAGTATTCGGGCAGTAAGGCGTCTGATACACATGCTTATTTAGTGGCACGTGAGCATGCGCAGTATCGACTTTGACAGTGGCATGCTTATTAGTGGCATGTGTGTACGCACATTGCTAGAAATGAGCATGCCACCTAGTGGCATGCTCAAAATCAACCGCCAGTTGATTTATAAGCATGCCACTGTCATTCACCATAGAGAAGGGGTATCTTTGGAGCATGTGTGAACAGACTTGCTTATTTATGAGCATGCTTATGTCATTCGCGGGGCTTCGCGGCTAGTATTATCAATGCGATCTTCTCAGTCCGCGACAGATGAAACAAATATGGCGCGTTGGGGAGATGATAAAACATTACTTTTCGTGACTTATTATAGGAATCACGAATGTCTGTGGAATACTCGGTCACCGTTGTGTAAAAATAATATAGTGAGAAATAATGTTTACGAAACTTTATTAATAGGCATGAATGACTCAAATCTTACAATAAAAATTATATAAACTACAATGAAAAATGTGCGGATGGAAACTCGGGAACTTTTTTGATTTATTGGTTCACTTGAATTTTCTATTTCAGTTTGCAAATTTTCCATTTTGAACAAGAGCGTCTCTATTCTATGACAAGAGCATGCCACTAATAAGCATGTGTGTTTGATTGTTAGCTTTGGGCATGCTTATTTATGAGCATGCCAGTAATGAGCAAGTGTGTACAGTTGTTAGGGCATACTTATTAGTGGCATGCTCATTAGCATGCCAGTAAAGAAGCATGTGTATCTGTACCTTAATGGATTAACCGGTACAATCAATAGGGACCAGTCGTACCGCCACAAGACTCGGACGGAGGGCAAGGAGCCCCACAATGCCAGTCTGCAACGTGCAATGCCGGTCCACACAATCCATTGTTCTGCCAACTGTCTTTACGGGTTAGTGGTCCATTTATTGCGAAGCAAAAAAAAATAACGCAAATTATATTAGATTTTATATCGACATTAGATTGCTGTCTAATTGATATGTCTGTCTGTTCTCTATACACTTGTGGGGGAGGAAGAGTGAACAAAATGACATACGATCAGTTTTTTAAAATAAAACTTACAGGGTTGAATATTTAAAAAAAAAATTGATTACGAAAGAAACGTAAAATATTTTACTACAATTTAACACAGAGGAAAATTAGTGGTCCATTTATTGCGAAGCAAAAAAAAATAACGCAAATTATATTAGATTTTATATCGACATTAGATTGCTGTCTGATTGATATGTCTGTCTGTTCTCTATACACTTGTGGGGGAGGAAGAGTGAACAAAATGACATACGATCAGTTTTTTAAAATAAAACTTACAGGGTTGAATATTATAAAAAAAAAATTGATTACGAAAGAAACGTAAAATATTTTACTACAATTTAACACAGAGGAAAATTAGTAAAAAAATGCACAGAAAAATTACGTTTGAAAAAAGTTTAAAAAAAGTAAGTGAGATAAAATGACACGCTCAATACGAGGGGTATATAAAAGCAAAGGCAGCAATATCAAAAAAAAAATTGATTCAGTCAACGAGGAGTATTAATTTATTATGTACTAAAAGATTTTTTAGGAAACAGCCTATAAATTTAGGTTTCGGAAGGGATAGAAACACACAAATATAGAAATCAGTATATTTTAAATTAGTAATCTTAGGTGGCTGCATTCAAAACATTTATTTTTATTTTTTGGACATTGCTGCCTTTGCTTTTATACCCTATAAAGTATTTAATTATGTTATCGCGTTAGTTTTACGCACGCACAATCGCAAAGGTTTAAAATAGTAGGTGCCATTAACTGCCGGGGAAATATAAAAATAAAGTGCTGAAATGTTTTGATAAAAGTCGTTATTACTATTTCATGGGTGTCGGCTATAAATAAGTAAATACTTATTCTTTAGAAACCGGCATGTAAAATTTTTGTCATTTTTGACGGATTACAGCTAGTAAAATACTAATAGCTACGCTCTTGATATTCTATTGACGTATTTTTCACGGGTTACAGCTAGTAAAATACTAATAGCTACGCTCGTGATATTCTATTGACGTATTTTTCACGGGTTACAGCTAGTAAAATACTAATAGCTACGCTCGTGATATTCTATTGACGTATTTTTCACGGGTTACAGCTAGTAAAATACTAATAGCTACGCTCTTGATATTCTATTGACGTATTTTTCACGGGTTACAGCTAGTAAAATACTGATAGCTACACTCTTGATATTCTATTGACGTATTTTTCACGGGTTACAGCTAGTAAAATACTAATAGCTACGCTCTTGATATTCTATTGACGTATTTTTCACGGGTTACAGCTAGTAAAATACTAATAGCTACGCTCTTGATATTCTATTGACGTATTTTTCACGGGTTACAGCTAGTAAAATACTAATAGCTACGCTCTTGATATTCTATTGACGTATTTTTCACGGGTTACAGCTAGTAAAATACTAATAGCTACGCTCTTGATATTCTATTGACGTATTTTTCACGGGTTACAGCTAGTAAAATACTAATAGCTACGCTCTTGATATTCTATTGACGTATTTTTCACGGGTTACAGCTAGTAAAATACTAATAGCTACGCTCTTGATATTCTATTGACGTATTTTTCACGGGTTACAGCTAGTAAAATACTAATAGCTACGCTCGTGGTATTCTATTGACGTACAAATGTGTATTATAAATAATCATCTAACATACATCATGTACAAAAGCGGGCGCAATATGATAAAGTGTGATTTTTCAAAGTTAAAATATAGTTTTACATTGTTAACAATCCAATAAACTCTTGTCACCAAAATATGTAATTCATTAATTTTAGATTCACAGACAATGATTGCGTATTTGCATACTTGATTATCATATCAGTAAAAATTATAATATCTGTGTTCTGTGATATTAACGAAAAGTAAGCTATAATAGATATAAGGTAAACGAAACCAAGCCGTGGAAATTGTATTAGGTAATACTATGCAAATTTCAATCGTGATTCTGAAAAGAAATTAAGCAATCAGTTTTGAAAGGTTGCTTAAAGTTTATCAAAACGACAAATAAGATCATTAAAAATTTACAAACACACTATTCTAGATATTTGTTAATGTCTATTAAATAATTTTTGTAATATTGTTATTCCTTCTCTTCGTCTCCATCGTCATGCTTTTGGCAGAGCGGTCACTACGAAAATAATGCCAAAAAAATGGGTCACTTCAGCTTCCTCAAGTGACCCATTGCTCGCAGACTTCACCAGATCCACAAATGTTATGTAGTAGGCAAATGGATCTTAAAATAATGTTATCAGCTCAATGTATGTGATCGGTTCAAGTATATGTAATGTATCAGTAGTGATATGAATGAATCAATTTAATGGGACACATAAAAGCGCAAATACAAGGCAGCAGCTGAGGTATGGGTGCTCGTGAGCGATAAAGGCTGTTATAAATACTACCGAGCATGAGGCACTCGCGCCAGCACGGGCACACGTGTGGATACCGACGCGCGTACAGCGGCGCGTACAGCCAAAAGTGCTACCAGAAACAAATGCGCCAGATTGAATATAGATGATAATACCGTCCGTGCACAGTGGTAGATTTATACAATCAATATAAAATGCCGATATATCATTACGTTGTCGTAAAGATGTAGGAAATCGGCGGCACACGTAGTCCAGTATGCACAACACTGGGTTCTCACACCGGGGTTCCGGGTTCGATTCCCGTTATATGTCTATGTGATTTTCTCAAGCCTGGGTGTTTTGTAAAGTGTTCCGGTACAGTAATCGGGCCTCATTATAATTTATATAATTATAATTTAAAGAAGAAAGCCGAATGTTGTATAAAGTTATTATATAATTCAACGCCTCACCAAAGTTAAAAAAAATCTATCGCCGTGCGGCATGCTAATCAATCAATCAATCAATCAATATATAAATATATATATGTATGTATATATAAAGAAACCCGTGTTTCCCTACCCGCCAAGTTCTCTCCGCAACCACCCACCGGTGGTAATGGTGGTAGATAACTCTTGGTGTCACATCTAAAATATGCGAAAATGTGCTTTCTAGCACATAGTTTTGTTATGGGAAGGGCGCAAATGCTTCAGATTCTTTCAAAATAGGCGCGCCGACTGTGTCGGTGATTCTAGAAGGTTCCGGAAAAACGTTCTGTAGAAAGTTCTGGAAGAAGAAGGTTCTAGAAAATTCCCGAAAGTTCTATAAGGTTCCAAAATGAGCGGCGGAATGTATCGGTGTGTCTAGAAGGTGCCAGAACATTCGATAAATCTCTTGAAAATTCTGAAAGAGAACGCTCTAGAACATTCCAGAAAGTTCTATAAGGTTCCAAACTAAGTGGCAGAGTGTGTGGGTAACTCTAAAAGGTTCCAGAATGTTCAATAAAGTTCTAGAATGATCTGGAAGGAGAACATTTTAGAAAATTCCCGACTATTCTATAAGGTTCCAAACAGTGTAGCGGAATGTGCATGTGACTCTAGAAGGTTCCAGAACGTTCGATATAGTTTTAGATTGTTCTGGAAGAAGAACGTTCTAGAAGATTCCTTAGATAATTTAGTACCAAAGTGATACAAATGACTCTCTTAGTCAAGAAAACAAAAGTACAGTAAAATGGAAATCTATGTAACTACATCGTTAAACATCTAAGGGCCGGTTGTTTCAAGTTGGATTAAGCGTTGTTTTAAAGCATAGATTTTTACGTTCTCCACCAATCAGACGATCCGTTTTCGTAAAAATCTATGCTTTAATCGACCGCTTACTTTGATCGAACTTAATAGCCTAATACACACACTCTAATCTTATGGAGGGTTAGAAAGTTGAAGGGAAGACATTATATGAATTTTAATTAGATTAATGAATATTATTTCTTATATTGTGTAGAATTTAATTTATATAGAATTTTTCATTTAATACATTCTCGTATGAAGCGCAAAAATTTATTTAACCCATGAGGTGCCTGGTGGGTGAAAATCATACGGTGTGCCTGGTGGGTCTGTCGGACCCGTAAACAAAATTGATTTTTTTTTTGTTATTTAATGTGTCGAAATATTTTATGTATTTTCAATATTATTTTTATATGATAAAATAAAGCTAAAGTTGCTTAAAAATGTATTATTAACTGACTGAAATAACTTCTAATTTTAAGTAATAAAAATCAACACTTAGTTTTAATCAACAATATTAAACTTTAAATTAAGATCAAAAAACAGGCTTCACGTTAATTTAAGGCACAGTATTATCTTTTAATAATAAAAAAGACAAAATATCGCATATAAAATTCGCGTGTTCTAGGCAAATGTGCAGGAAAAATCGTGCAGGAAATACAAGTGTATTTAGACTTGCGGTCTTTTTTGCCAGGGCATAATAACAGCGTCTTTTTATGGCAGCATCAAATCTTTTGGGTGGTGGCTCTGACGATTCATGTAATGTAGTTGGAAGACGCAAATTGCTTTGTCCTTCATTTTTTACATGCATTTGAAAATTAATAAATTTTGAAAAACACACAGGGTAATATTATGATTTAATATTTATTAAGAAACAGTGTGAAATTCCTTGTTAAATCTATTTCATTTTAAAGATAACAAAAATTGTGTAGTAGAAATTTTATAAAACAGTGCTTTGATGCCTATTGAAAAATACAATTACCGCTGGTCAACATAACACATGTATAAGGTGGGAAATTTTATGTGAAAAAATTTTTAACATTTATACATTGTATAAATATATTTTCTCTTTATTCTTCCAAATAATCATTTAAGTTGTTTTCCTTATTAAGTAAAAAAACAATAATCGATTTTTTTTTTCTCTTAAAAAAATAATAAATCGTTATTTAAGTAAACTCGTGTAAAAGTAATAAGCAATCAAGATTAAGCCCCCGTTCCGCTCTCCCATTAAAAATGTAAGAAAAAGATTATCTCCAACGCCGAGCAGGTAAACCGCAAACCGACCATGAAAATACAACAGCCCAAAGCGGGGAAATGGAAATGCAGAAAAACTCGGGTTCCGGGGGATGTAATTAAGGTCCGGCGCTGGTACCAGGAACCGCTATCCCGGACCCCGCCGTGCGACACACTTCCGAGGGGCATTAGGCCCTATAATTACGCGTCGCTGTGGAATTCCACCTATTATTTTCTTCTTTTGTGTTTAAATTAGATGTGAAGTTCGTACTACAAACAATGTGGGAGGACTTCTTACAAAAAAAAAAATTAACTGATTTAATGTTCATGCAGATGACAAACTTTACCGTAACTAATTAATATTTCATTCGATCATATTCCGGCGCTCATTCGATATTGAAGTCGAGTATTCGATATCATACAGTTTCTCTGTGATTTCGACCATTCGTTACGAACCAATACTTGAACTAGGACTAAGCCGTAGTGATCTTTTCGTATATTTCAATTCCAAAATAGGGATAATAGAATGATAGACAAAAAGAAATAACGTTCTATATTAACGAAATCAACTAAATGAAATATTCAGAATATTTTGAGTTTGTTCAAATCTTTCAGAACAGTGCTGGATTTATGTCACAGAGACATTATTAATCAATTAGTGTATATTATAGATATCTCCAGAGACGACGTGTTATATTATGGAAGTAGTTATAGGAAGTCATTTGGGGTGTACGGATTATGACTGTCTTTTTATGGTGGCTTAAGTGTCACTTTACACAATTGTCCATTCGCCACTTATCCACCATGATAAAGAATGAATAAACCCCCCAAAAAACAGGAAAAGCCATGGTATATTCTATCATGGGTGGAAATGGCGAATGTTACAATTGTGTAAAGTGATCACTTAAGCCAACCATAAAAAGACAGGTCATAAGTCCTGTTACACCCAAATGACTTCTATACCTACTTTCCCATAATTAATACAGTTTCGTCTCTGTGAGATATCTATAATATACACTAATTAAATGAAATATGTTATAAATCATTTAGTTACATAGTTCAATTAAATAAAAGACGATATATGAAATTGAAATGTAAAATGTAATACGAGCATAACCGTGAAAATAAAAAGCAATATTTTATTTTAACGAAATAACAATTTTTGTGAAGTACGTCGTGTTAAACAACCGATGACGTGACTCGACAACTATTAGGTAAAAGTTTCCCAATAACCTAACAATCGAATCAGAAACTAATCGCACCGCAATGACAAGTTGGGACACTATCCTGAAGTTCCTTCGTGATGGGGCGGCAGCGCGAACTTTTACTTTTGGGACCAAACTCTTGCTCGACTACTAGAAAATTATATCAACTAATTTGACTCCTCGAAAATCGCACTTTAAGTTAAGAAAACACAAT
The DNA here is from genome assembly GCA_016648135.1 of Agrypnia vestita. NCBI lineage: Eukaryota > Metazoa > Arthropoda > Insecta > Trichoptera > Phryganeidae > Agrypnia > Agrypnia vestita. The sequence continues at coordinate 90,658 of JADDOH010008109.1, forward strand.
TATTCAACTGAAAACCAACGAATCTAATTATCAATCAACAAAATCGCGACATTTTTATTAAAATTGATTAATGTGAAATTGACGATGACTATTAACACTAGGTTTACGGCACCCGTCAAATTGACGGATTTCCGATTTGCTTTGTAATTTATACTAAACAGGTAGAAATTTTTTCTGATTTTTTTAATGAATTTTTTTTATAATGGATCAGTACAAATATATTAACTATTTTTTTTTTATTCGGAAACCTCTTATTTTAGAAAATCTTGTTGCTTTATACCTATCTCTACGGACACACGTCAAATTGAAGGATTTGGTAGTTTAAAGAATATCCCTTTTGAATTCGTCCCATTTCTGAAATTATTACTTTTGAAACAACATAATCATATTTCTACAATTTGTGTGAAGCAATGAAGAAATAATGTCATCGATGTTTTTGTTTCAAACACAAATTACAAGAACCTATGCGCTGCGTAACGCATTTGGAGCATTATGACTTATGGGGTAATAAAAAAGGTCTCTTCAAGGGTTGATTTCTGGCCAAGTTGGCCATATAACGATCTTCAGTTTTAGAATTGTAGCCTGTGTGTCAAGACGTATATCAAGTAATGTGGTTGGAATTCATAACAAATAACACCGACGTCAATCAAACGATACAAAGTAACCCCACCCTGCCGGCCGACCGATGCACACTACCCCAACGCCTCGCGGAAGCGTATAAAAGGAACAGCGGCTCCGCTTGCCGCATGCAGGCTCCTACTATACAAGGCCATAGTCCGGCCCATCATGACATATGCAGCCCCCACATGGGGCCACGCTGCACAATCACACATAAAAAGACTACAGATCCTGCAAAACAAAGCCATTCGGCTAGCACTGAATGCGCCGCGTTGGATCAGGATCACACAACTACACCACGACTCAGGCATCCCGCCTATACAAGATCACATCAGAAACTTGGCCAGGCGTTTTTATGCAGGCATCCCTTCCCACCAAAACCCTACAATCAACACTCTGTCGCAATACGACGAAAACCACCCCGAAAGAATCAGGAGACCCAAGATGGTCCTCCTGGGGGCTCCTCCCCCCCGCGCCCCCCCCTGCGCCACCCTAAGCAGTAATACCCCCCCCCAATTTTCTATGTTTTTTCACAAGTGAAGTAAAGAAACCCCTTCACTGATACATCATGATGGAAGAGCAAGGGGTCCACTAGTGACCCGGTACTCTGTTTGCCATTAGATAAGGTAAGGTAAGGTTGCCGCATGCAGTACCGCCCGAGGTTTCAACGGGCCAACACGTCACTCCGGCAGCCAGAGGGCCTCCTGCTGAAGAAAGTTGACTTGCCTGTGCTGCATCCCGTCTGCTGCCTTTGGACAAGGAACAGGTGCAGATTATAGGCGGTCAATATTTCCCCGCTGGTGGCCGTTGTGGGTGTCTCGCCCAGAGAGTGAGCCATCCGATTGCAGACCTCCGCTCCGCCGAATAAACTCTCCCCCTGACGTGGGTCACGGTTCCGAGTACCGCCGAGCTTACGAGTGTCACGTCACGAGTGAATTTATTTTGTGTTATATAAAAGTAGTGCCCGCGGTTTTTTTATCTAGTGCTGCACGCCCGGTAGTAATTTGAGAGGTGATTGGACAGGAGATGATATTAATGTTGACTTGAGTGAGACTTTCTTGTATTACAAACTTAATGAAAGAGACTATGTAAAACTGAACTATGTAATTTAATTGTAAATTAAATGTGTAATTATTCTGTAAATGATGTGCGTTTTCTTCCACTCCTATATTGATCCGTATCACAAGTTTTAAAATTTTAGTAATGCGTATAAATATTTGGAAAGAAAAAATCTACTTATTGTAAGAATTTTTAATTTGTAATTTTCTAATAATTACTAATTGTAGTTTTCTAATTACTTTTGCATTAATATTTATTTTATCTTCACCCATTTTAGCAACCATGAGTAAATCAAGAAAGTATTTGGAATTATTGATAGAAATTTCTAACATCGATGAAGAAAATTCCGGTACTAGCTCTGAAGAAAGAGCATTAAAAGTTAAGGTGAACATGAATCCGAGACTTCCGAATCCTTCGACAGGGAAATGACAGAAGAGTCATCAGAAGAAGAAAACATTCCAGATCTTGGTAGAAAAAGAATGTGCATTTCCTCAAGCACCGACTCCGAGAAAGAGTCATCCACCTCCAAAAGCAATACATCAGAACTACGGAACACAATGGATGGGCTTTGAAGCAAGTGGGTCCAGCGGTAGACTACCCATTCACACAATATTCAAAGTGTTAGAACATATCAAAGACTGCACAGAAATAGAAGCGCGTCGTATTCTAAAAAGAATTGAACCATTTCAATTTAACAATTGGGGACTTGAGGATAAAAAATGCCCGTAAACCTACTGTTAAGGTCATTTTTTCAGTAATACCGTGAAAAAACTCAACGCCAACATTCTGCAGGTGTAGTGACTAGTGCAATGACTAGATAGTAGTCCCAGTAGAATAAGGTGAGCTGTCAGCTAAAAACGTGGACCGACAAGCTCGGCCTACCTACAGATTTCAGATCTATAGAGTCGTTTAAAATCTACTAACTCCGGCTACGAGCGATTTTATGCCAGCGAAAAAATAAAAAATTTTTACACAATGTAGTTCTGACGCGATATGATAGTGAAAGAATGACTATCCGCGTAAATGTGCGTTCATATGCATCCGGTATTGACGATTCGTTCTCGCCTCAGACTTCTGAAGCATACACATTCGTTACTTTATAAAGTTATTAAGAAAAAGAAAAGTTGGCACTTTTCTGACGAGGTTTAAAACGACTCAGACAACACAGCCCCGGAAAATTCCACTAAATTTCTTCTATGGCTGATTAACAACTGGTGATAATCAACTATTATCTTGAACAATTATTTGTGATTCTAGATAAAGCAAAGAGTATTGCTGTAGAGCAGAAACAAAACAATATTCAAAAACCAAATATCTTTTAAAACCAAATATTTTAAAATTTGAGGAAGTCTTCTTTTCTAACTCAGTTCAGAAAAAAGTCAATTACGCAACTGCGATACAAAACAGGGTTATGCTATAAAAATTATTTATATGGATACAAAGATAATATACAGGGTGTACCAGAACTAGCAGCAGAAACTTGGCCGGCAGATTCCTACTTATGTTATGAGTCTAAAATGTTCAAGCAACCATGACCTATTATCAATAGTTATGGAGATATGCAATATCAAAGTTTGCATTTTTTGTTCAATATTTCTGACTTATTTTTTGCAAAAGGTTGAACTATTATTACAGTAACTTATTTCGATTATGAAAAATTCATTCGCTTTATTGATTGTATTGATATTAGGTCATGGTTGCTTGAACAGTTTAGACTCAAAACATAGGCAGGAATCTATCGGCCAAGTTTCTGCTGCTAGCTCTGGTACACCCTGTATGTACATAGTAGTATCGAAACATAATGTTGTTTCCATTTTTTTAGATTAATTATAAAAATATGTAAAATGAAACAAAAATGTGAAAGCATTAATAAAAATATACTATGTTTTCACCACTTATATATTGAAAATATCGACACGTTTCAGGGCAAGCATAAGAAAGTGACGTCACACGGTCCAGCGTGTGACGTCACTTGACCTAGCCGATTGTGTTCGCTTATTGCATGTGGGGCGACGATCTCGATGTGTATTTGATTACACATTTTTATCGATTGTTGCGCGGTATGATCGATAATCCTGAAATTATGCAGAGCATTGGTTTGTATGTTCCTGATAATTACACTAGACATCATCAGCATAGATTGTTTCACATTCCAATATACAGGACCAACCTGCCGATGGTTATGCCTGTTGGAAGAGCCACAGCTATGCTGAACAAAATCGCTTTGGGTATTGATATATTCCATGTGTCTGAGGGGGTTTTCCGAAGCGGGATTCTCCTACACCTTTGACCAGATTTTATGTTATTTTTAATTTATTAAATATTTTCATTTTTGATATATACTTCCTAATATGTATGCCTTAAACATTTTGTTTGTCATGTACATATTATTATGAATCTCGACTAGGTCACAGGCGGCACAGGCCACATTCGTTCCGCGCTAAAGTACATAAATTAAATAATCTATCATATCAATGTTTGCATTTTTTTCAATATTTATCACTTATTTCTTTACAAAACGTTGAACTTATCATTCAGTAACTTATTTCGAATACGAAAAATTCATTCGTTTTAATAGAAATTAAATAAAATAATAAAAAGTCTACAGAAATTTCAAATGGATTTTTCCAGTTGGAATAAGTAATGAAGAACTAATGGCAAAAAAATTGCAAAGTAACCATTTGCTAGAAGAATAATATGGTTATTTAAAATATAAATATTTTTTAACTTTTTCTAAATTTTCTTATTTATCTACGTAAACCAATATTATTTGTACATCAAATTTCTAAACTCTTATTATAATCAAAAGAATTGAAAGGTTATCATGTTAGTATATCCAACTGTTATTATATTTTTGTAAAAAAATAAATGAGAAATTAAACTCCATAACTATTGATATTAGGTTACGGTTGCTTGAACATTTTCGACTCATAATTAAAGCAGGAATCTATATGTAAAGTATTGTCGACTAGCTCTGTTACACCCTGTATATATGTATATAAATGTGCAATATTATCTGAGGAAAATTATTTAAGGACATATTTGAATTTAAAAAGAGGTCCAAATCATCTCGGGGTCGGAGGTAACTGGTTTAAGCAACAGGTATATTATTACCTGTATTTTTCCATATGAATATAATTAGTGATGCAACGAATATGAATATTCGTATTCGCCGAATATCATCATGAACATCATTACGAATATTCGTATTCGCCGAATATCATCACGAATATAAAAAACATACTATTTATAACTGAGCGCAACGCAAATTACGGTTTGACTGTGCACCGTGTATCCGAACACACCTCTATTATCGGGGATTCCCCTTACATTGAATGAATGGATTTGCTGAGATCTCAAATTATTTTTTCTATGGAACTCAAGTTGTGAATTGTTTTGTTACTTGTTTCTTGTTTCACAGCATAACATGAGTTCTTTCATCTAGTTTTTTTGGGTTTTTAAAAAGGTTAGGTGCTCATTCCATGTAGTTTATGTTTTGTAATACGTATTGTTCGTTCCATTTTATTTCCGTTGTGTGTAAAAGTGTTAACTCTTACAAAATAATTTCAAAATAAATCTAACAACATGACCTCTCGTAAGCGTGAAAAAAGTGATATTTGGAAACATTTCGATAAGAAATCTGGTAAGTTAAATTTAAATAGGTATAACTTTATATGTTTGCTTTTGTTATAAAGAATAAAGATATAGGTAGGTTTGTGTACATGACTTGTTAGTGAACTCGTCCCAAAACAAAGCCGGCCCATTGAGACGAGTTTATTTAGTTTTGTTCGGGGACTCTATTATTTATTACCTTGTTGAATTATTCATATTTGTATTCGCCGAATAGTAGGTTTGATATTCGTATTCGGCGAATAGTAGGTTTGATATTCGTATCCGTGAAAGTAGTATTCGTTGCATCACTAAATAGAATTATACACATAAAATATTTTTAGGCTTTAATATAACGAAGTGATCACTTATAGGTGATCTGGGTACAGATTAATGTTTCACATCGATTAAGTCCACCATTGCGCATTTTTTTTTTAATTATGCATCTCGGTGTCTTATTTCTATACTAATAAATTTAAAAAGTATATATTAAATAAGAAGGATAAGGATGATTCTTCAAAAAATATGGTGTTTATAAATTGATTTGTAATTATTTTTATATGGAAAAACGTGTAGAATTTTTGATGCTAGAGTTAAGGAACACTTAAGGTGTTTAATTAGCAATAATTTATTATTCTTAATTTGCGTATCATCTTTGGTTATGAATCATTATTTTGATATTAACAAGGGTTTACAAATTTTACATACAAATTATACAGAATTACAGATTGATAAATTAGATATTTCGGAAATAAAAAAAATGTAAATAGTAATTTTAATATTATAAATAACCGATCCTTTTTACAAATCTTTTATATTTGTTTTCATGTTAGCACTTCACTATTTATTCATTTCCCATATTCTATTTTTTATATATTTATTTTCTATTTTTATATACTATATATCTTTGATTTTTAATTTGTTAGTATACATTGGATCCTGACGAAGGGACCATTGGCCCTGAAACGTGTCGATATAATATATATTGATATATAAGTGGTGAAAACGTAGTATATTTTTATTAATTATACACTAGTGGAATTTTAGTACACGAATCAAGCGCATATCCCGATGGATCATCGAACAAAACATCTAAAGTTAAAGAATTTATGTTGCGTTGACTGTTATTTCACATTAGCGGGAATAAAATAAAAAGATGACACAATATAAAAGCTCGATGGTTATAAAAGGATGCATATTTAACGTTTAAAGATATACCTTACATGATGCAAGGCGCAATATATCTTTACGCTTAAAATTTCTGAGACATAACATCCGTGAAATGTAAACTAAACTGATTTTGAATAATTCATTTTGGCATCCACTTGGAACTTCACGTCTTGATGGAAATGAAAAGAGCAGAATTGGGAAGCTTTGCACGCGGCCGCCGGAAGATTGTAATGAAACGTGTCATGTAGAGGACTGGCAATAATTTTTGGCATGGCAACAAAACTATCCGTCTAACCTGTACTGCATGGATAAATATAGAATCGTCCAAGATTTAATTTAGAATCTTTTTCAAAATACGGATTGCGATAAAGTGCCCGTTTAACATAAAACATAATATAAAATTAAAAGATCATGTAAATCACATTTAAATCAGATATAAAATATATTTTTGGTATAAAATATTTTGGGTGTTTATGTACTAGTTATCACTAAAGGATTCAATTGACTTGGTGTGCATTGCAACCTGTTCCAAAAACATGTAATATTTAAAAAAATATTAAATGATAATTAGAGATATCACGAATATTCGGCTACTATTCGGTATTCGGCCTATTCGGCTTTTTTTACTATTCGGTATTCGGCCGAATATTGCGAACCATTCAGCCGAATCATGAAAAAAAACGCATAGTAAATATTACTCACATTTTTTTTTATTTTAACAAAAAATCCGCATATTTAACACTTAAAATCTATTAGTTTACCATGAATGAAAACATTTTTTTTCAGTATTTGTTGATAGCAAACAATTGCGCTTTTATACCTGCTTCCGTAAATAGCCGCTCACTATATACACTGCTACCGGGAGATGATAAATAAATCTTACCTGTAAGGGTCTGCTGTCCGATCTAAGCCAACAGTTTTCATGTAAAAATGAATTTAATTTGCAATGGAACTTTTCTGTTCCACATCTTCTCCTGTATGCATATTTTCTGTAGCGACTTCCTCGAAACAGTTCCAGAAACTTTAATGTATCTCAATAGTTTTATCATTTTCATTGACATTTTTTTCTTTCAAAGTGGAGATGAATCATCATCGGTGCTACTAGATTCATCAAGTGGCTACCAGATATTTGTCATTCACATTAAAGTTGAACCGCGCTTCAAGTTCAGCTTGTAGTGAAGATCTCATTTTCATTCAATTTGGTGTTCTCTGTACTGTATCGTCCTTTTCCCAGGTATACCAACCAGGAAATACCCGAGGTGGTTATTTTTGTAGTCTCTTAGAATGGTTTGGGGAGTTTGATGCATTGTTCCACTAACTCTCGTTGAGCAGGTGTTAAAGAAATAAAGCGTGGTACGACACGACCTACTCGCAAATCTAACAAATACGCCCACGGCGTAGTTACCGCACGTACAGTAGCCGGCAAACATCTTGAAATTCTACGGCGTAGTGGGGGGAAGTTTGCGCATCTACGTTTCCACCAAAGAGACCCAAATTTCGTCTTCTGCGCATTCCCCCACCACGTCAAAGAATTTCAAGAAGTTTGCCGGCAACTATACTTTTATGATGCAGATCGGAACCTGTCACCCGCGAAACGTACTAACTGTCGCCGAATATTGGACGCTTCGGCCGATAGTCTCTATTCGTGGCATTTATTATGATAATATATATGTCGGAAAACTTATAGAAAATAGAACATACAAGACACATAGAGCTCAATTTTTCATGTATACCTTTTTTTAATACATATTTTTATGTTTTCTGACGTCGTAAATATATATAATAGATCTCTCGCATCTCTATTTTTTTTTAAAATAATAATAATAAATATAGAATTGTTTATGTTTTTTTTTTGTTTTCACATTTATATATGTCAACATTATATAGTTTTTACAAAAATATATGACCATGTACCACTGTTGCTGAGGGTCTTAGCAGCAAAGTAAATGTATGTAGTGGTATATCTATGTACAGAGAAAAAATTATTAATCGAAACATAACATTACTTTTAAGAATATTAATTTTTAATAAATAGCTTTTATAGTATAATAGTATTTATATTATTAATATTTTGTATATTTAAAGCATTAACTTTGAGGTCAGACATTTTAACATAATGTTATTCATGTTGGTATATAACAACTAAAAAAGTGGTTATAGGTATACTAGTTTTTAGTGGTTATATGCTACCATAAATAAAATTTTGTTAATAGCATATTCAAACATTACGTACATATATTTTGTGGACACCATGTCTTTAGCTTAAACGACCTCTGCTCGAGCAAACGCTCGAGCGCACTTCACACCGGCTACTAAAATGTCAGCGCCCGTCCGAGTGACTGGTACCTAATGCTCGCGGATATCAATACACTGACAAAGTGTGCGCATAACGTCCAGTAATCCTCACACTAACTTAACTGAATCCATGCCTGAAACCTTGTCCATATTTCAAAATTATGTTCGCGTCAAATAAGTTGTGACGACGGTTCAGAAACAGTTATCTTTAGCAGAAGTCTCAAGCTGGAGAGCTCTGGAGAGTTCACCTGCGTGTGATGATAGCCCTAATGATGAACACTTCAGCAGCCTTACAACAGAGATTTCGGATGCCTATCAAAAAGGACTCGGCCTAGGTTTCTACGACTTCCTTAGATTACAAGTTGGAGACCAGAAGAATAGATATTCAACAACGTGATTACACGCCAGCTACGTAAATAAAAATACTTTATTTTATCCAATGCTTGACGCGTTATTGTATGAAGCTTCCGAAAAATATCAATGTGCACTGAATAAATAGGTGTCTAATAATTAATGGTCATGTTCATCGGTAATAACAGATTAAAATTAATATAAGATTAAAATCTCCCGATATCATAAACTTGAATGCGTGGAAAACTACGTACCGTGAGCCATAGATATTAGTTTTATTTAGTTTATTTCAAACTGTTCTGTCCGGAAGTAGAAATCTGAAAATCTTCCCTCTTGCCTATTTTATTTATTACACTTTGAAAAAGTACCACTCTGAAAGTTGAAAACGATCAGATATTTATTTTTTGCAAATATGAATTTAAAAATGTTTAAATAGAAAAAAATGTACTTTTACATTGGAAATTTATGTATCATTTTCTACCACTCATTGAAAGTAAACCGGGCATGAATGGAAATGAGCGGGAACGCTAAATGTTTTAATAAAACACGTATAGATATTACCTTTTATTAATGTAGAATAATTTTGTAAGGTCATTAAAATATTTTTAAATCCGTGAATGTGAAGCCTCGTGGGTTTCAATGATCATACTTGTAACCAGCGTATCGAGCGAGCTAGGCAATTTTCAATGGTTCGCTTTGTTCGTTGGCCGAAATCTGAGGTTTCGGCTTCGAGTATCTCAAAGTAAAGTCTCAGATTCGGTATTTAGTATATTTAAAGTTATAAATAGAATGTGACCTGGGCACGGAACGTGCGATGCTTCTATACAATCAGACATAATTAAATAAAAACAAGAATAATTCAATTAATTGAAGTTAAATATCTTTGTTTATACCGCTTTATAAGATAAACATCTACATGTGTCGAGAACAAGAATGAGTTGAACACAAAACATCCTGAAGCATGATGAAGAACATTGTCCTCGAAACACATTGACTTTTTTCATCTAATAAAATGGTATCAACAAATTTATTTGACTTCTTATTTTTTTTCAAATTCCCTTTGTGGCACAATTTTGTTTTCAAAATTATTTGAATGTAATAAATTAATATTTTAATAAATTAATATCACCACAAATTGAAATTTTTTTTGAAGCTCCACCTACCTACAGAAGTAGTTTTTCTTCGAAAAATTAAAAATTATTCGTATGTATATGTATATAAATACACACTTAACTTGTAGACAAATTTGATATTTGAACAACACATAAAAATTGTTAACAAATTATTATTATTAATTTGTATTATTAGTAAAATTAAATATTTAAAAAAATGCTATAATTAAAACGATGACAAGTATAACGATGAAAAAAAAAAACATTAATCTTAGAAGTACGTACGCTATAAAAACATAAAATTTAATAAGAGTTCCAAAAATATAAGAAGTCCTGGGTACAGCTGTAGAAATATCCAAAAAAAACATAATTTTTGTCACGCAACATTTTTTAGGCGCGCGGGAAAGAGATTTCTCATTTTCTGTCCAAAACAATCATCTCATTTTAACATCCATGTGCATTCAAAAAAATTTTAGAATAGTACTGGCAAGTTTTAGGAGATCGCCATTGATATCACAGGTGTGATCTTCTATGCACCTACGCGTCTTATTTTTTCAAAAGAAGGGTAATTTGAAAAATAAGAATTAATACTTCTTTGATCTCTAATCTGTTAATGCTATGAACATACTTAAATACATTTAGAATTCTCTTTTTTTTTCATAAATAAATTTAGTTTTTTTTTCTAATTTTAATAAAATTTCATCAAGTAGAAGCATTAAAGCTATAAGGTCACACAGAAATATATTTCCTAAGGCCATGCATCCAAGTCGCGCATCGTGGAGCATCATTATACTTTCATAAAAAAGATTTTCCATAAAAGATCCAACAAAAAGTTGAGTTCCAGCTGTCACGACTTCTGTAACGCGGTTAAATAACGTATTTCAGTACATTGAAATATTTCCTATTTAAAATGGTAACGTAATATCGCAAACCGCAAGTGTTTTATTTTCCGTACACAGCGACAGTTCTAAATGTCGATATCAGTCCCGCGAAAAATTTCACAAAGCATTTCTGTTTCCCGTCTGGTGGCAGAAAGGGTTGTACACAAAGTACCACGCAAAATAAAAATACAAAGCACTAAAAGGGTACGGCGCCATCAAAGTGCACTCGCGCAGTTATCAGACGAAAACATTAAAAACTTCGCGGCGGGTCAATGAATCTGACCCAAACACGTTGACGTAATAGAAGCCTAAAACCTGGTACCATAATAAAAAATCTACATTTTCTCTGTATTAAGACGTAATAAACAGCTGATAACAGCACTTCTTTATAATATATTTTTAAACATTTATTTTTATAGGCACATTAACAGATTGATAGCAAACTTTTATGGTTATAAAATTCATATTTATTTTACTGTGCAATTCAATCTAATGAATACGTATGTAAAATATTATATAAAAAATATCGATAAACAATTTAAATTCACAAAAAAAAAAATCAATCCTTACATGTACGAAGAAAGTGCGAGGCAATTTCATTTATTAGTTAACGCCAAATTCCTTTAAAAATTATCTTCTATACTTGTAATATATACACAAAATATTAACATGTTTCAGAAGAGATTCGGTAAAAAAATAATCTAATATATGGATGCCAGCACCAGCGAGTAGGTGAAGGGTTACAGCCGGCCACCGTACACAGACCGCCTCCGGCATTTGTCCAGAGACTGATGGAACCTTGTTACCTTTGTGCTGTAAGAGCGTGTTCATTGTTTACATGACCGAATAAATGTCAATTAAGCCAGACGATCTTTACCGTCGATACCCTCGGATGTAACAATAGGCAGCATCACCAAGTATAATGTCGTTAAGTAAATAATTACTTGGTAAATTCATCCAACATTAAACGCCCTTGTGGCGATATTTTTACGATTTTTTTAAACTATCTATTTTTATTTCCTTATCCTAGGAAAATTGCGCTGTTTTAGTACTAGCTATAAGTTTGTTCGGAAAGTAATTTCATTTTTTTCCAACAGATGATTCTATTGAATTTTTCACGGCTAACATCACACTAAAGCCGCATAGTCATTATATATTTTGACAGCTGATATAGCAAAGCTTGTTCGTGAAAATTTTTGTCTCTTTCTGTGCGAAGGTTTTTGTTTGTTGCCCTATCAAATATGGAGTGTCGAAAGCGGCATTATTGACATATTTTACTTTTTTACTATAGAAAAGGTAAAAAAATTCCATGTGTAAGAAGATGTATTGACACACTGCCAAAGCCCAAACTGGTTTGCAAAATTTCGTTTTGGCAATTTCGATGTTAAAGATGCACTACGTTCTGGAAGCCCAATTGAATCTGATGAAGACAAAATAAAAGCATTGATTGATGCAAACCGCCGAATAACAACTCAAAAGATCGCTGAGAGGTTAAATTTATCGAATTCGACTGTTCATGATCACGTAAAACGCCACGTTTAGTTTCAAAACTCGATATATGGGTTCCACACGTTCTTACGGAGAGAAACTTACTGCGTAGCCATGACGTCTGTGATTTTCTTCTAAAACGTCAAGAAAATTATCTATTTTTGAAGCAACGGGGACGAGAAATGGGTTGTTTACAACAACGTTAAATGCAAGAGATCATGGAGTAAAAAATATGAACCGGCTGAAAGCACTTTAAAAGCTAAGATTCATAAAAAAGTGATGCTGTCTGTTTGGTGGGATTTCAAGGGAATAGTTTTATTTGAGCTTCTAACAGACAATACCGTCAACTGGACAGATTGAATGATTCACTTAAAAAGAACAGGATAGAATTGATCAATAGAAAAAGTATAGTGTTCCACCAAATAATGCGAGACTTCATACAAGTTTATTAACTCGTCAAAAGCTTTTACAGCTTAGATGGGATGTATTACTACACCCACCACATTCTCCAGATCTGGCACCTTCTGATTATTACTTGTTCCAGTCTCTAAAAAAATGTTTAGACGGTAAAACCTTTATTTCAGGTGAGGACGTTAAAAATGCCCTAAATCAGTTTTTTGCCAGCAAAGATCAGAAATTTTATGAGTGGAATCATGCTACCGCCAAAAAGATGGCAAAAGGTATTGCACCAAAATGGTGAATAAATATCGAATAAAATACTTATACACTATAAGAAAATCGTCTTTCATTTTAACCAATAAAAAAGAAATTACTTTCCGAACAACCAATATATATAACTCGTCAAAAATTATGAACTTTTTCCATTTGAATTTCAGCTTAACATTAATTAGTTACTATTAAAAAAAATATTGCGAAATCAATCTAAAATATAAAATATATATATATATATATATTAACACACATTACACTGTGAATGAACTCACCGTTTCTGTTAATTCAAATAACCTATGATCTCTAATTGCTAAAATTGCTTCAGTTTTTCGCAAAATTGTAATAGTTTGTTTTAGCGTGGAAACAGCGCCATCTAGTAACTTTGTTTTCTGTTCCAGGAAGTTTTCCGGTTAGGGTATCTCGTATTGGGCTTATATCTCGTACTAACCTTAAGCAACGCATTATTCCCAAGACCTACATATAGTCTATTTTCTTGAGATTAAGTGAGAGATTAAGGGCCGGTCGCAACTTGGTTTACCAAACTAAACTTCACATCCACATAGAGCGTTCGATTGTGTTAGTGCTTGCTGTACACAGTTTAATCTTGAAATTCTACGACAACAACTTCGACGACAGCAATTTCCGTTAAACAAAGTAACAAGCGTTTCCTGATTTTGTCCCGCTATTTATGTCTTGTCGGATATCATTATTTCTTGTCACGTTCCCTGATATTTGAACTATATTACTGACTTAAAAGCTTGGTATCTCACGAAGAATGGTGATTACGGTGATTGTACCTGCAATAGCTATCATAATTAACAAACGTTATATGCGACGTCGATATAATTATACAAACAGAATTAAGTAATGTTTATATTAGGTCCTTACATATGAAATTGGCGTTTTGCCGTACTGGCAAATTTGATCTCAAATATCTTCTCTTTGGTTAGGAATTCCGAATCCAAATTTATACAGCTATTTACTCATGTATTTGTGTTTTGAAAATAATAATTCATTTGTTTTTTCCTCAATTGTTTTTTTCTTTGCGTCACTCAGTTTACAAAATGAAAAACTTGAAATATCGCGTTATTTACGAGTACGAGTTCCATCGTGGCACCAGTGCTGCAGAAACGGCTCGAAGGATTAATGATGTGTATGGCGACGGTGCCGCAAAAGAAAACACAGTGCGTTTTTGGTTCCAACGTTTTCGTTCTGGAAATTTCGACCTGCAGAACAAGCCCCGTGGACGGCCGGAGACCAAAGTTGATAATGAAGAATTGAAGGCTATTGTGGAAGCGGATCCATCGCAAACCACATCCGAGTTAGCTGCAGGCTGCGGTGTTAGTGATAAAACTGTTTTAATCCACTTGAAGCAAATTGGTAAGGTAAAAAAGCTTGAAAGGTGGGTACCTCACGAATTGAGTGAAGCAAATCAACAAACGCGCGTTGACTGCTGCGTTGCATTACTCAACCGGCACAATAATGAAGGGATTTTAAATCGAATCATTACCTGTGATGAAAAGTGGATCCTGTACGATAATCGGAAGCGCTCATCGCAATGGCTGAACCCTGCCGAACCAGCCAAACCATGCCCCAAGCGAAAATTGACTCCAAAAAAGTTACTTGTGAGCGTTTGGTGGACTAGTGCTGGTGTCGTTCACTACAGCTTTCTTAAATCTGGCCAGAAGATTAGGCAGATGTCTATTGTCAGCAACTGCAAACCATGATGGAAAAGCTAGCTGCTAAACAACCGAGGCTGGTTAATCGCTCTAGGCCACTGCTGCTTCATGATAACGCTAGACCACACACTGCACAACAGACGGCTACCAAATTAGAGGAGCTTCAATTGGAATGTCTAAGACATCCACCGTACTCTCCGGACCTTGCCCCAACAGATTACCATTTTTTTCGAAATTTGGATAACTTCTTGCAAAGGAAAAAATTCAACTCCGATGAGGCAGTCCAAACCGCCTTCAAAGATTTTATTGATTCCCGTCCGAATGGTTTTTTGAGTAAAGGGATCGATGAACTACCTATGAGATGGCAAAAGTGCATAGATAGCAATGGTACATACTTTGATTAAATAAATATATTATAATTAAAAAAAATCGGCTTTATGTTCCTCCCATACTAAACGCCAATTTCATATGTAAGGACCTAATATTACACTATTGGGTTCATGCGCAAGTTTTGATAATTATTTACGACTTTTACAAAAAAAATAATTCTTCGATCTGATGAATACCATCTGTTTCCAAACCATTCTATTGTATAAAGGAAGCTTTCTTTTCATTTTATATTCAGTTTTGGTCTAGTCAGCGAGCAGTAGAGATCCCTTGTGAATTTTTAAATGTGTATTGATAAATTGTATTAACGTCCATTTTTACTTTACGAATTTCGTAAAGGCTATACCGCAATTGTCGCAACCAACGACCTTTGCTGTATGTACGGAGATGATGCCACTAAAGTTGACACGGAGGTGCATTTCAAAATTCGTTGTCGGATAAGCCAAGAACCGGGCTTCCTTCGAAGTCTGAAGGTGTTAAGTTGATGGTCATAAATGAATGAAGCTGAAATACGTCAAAGCATCAGAAAGATCGCGTTGAAGATGGAAGTCAACCAAGCAACTTTGGTGAGACATCTGAAGCGCGTAGAGATGATTTCGCGGTACGACGTTCTGACTCCTCATCAACTGTCAGCTACCAATTTAATAGATCGCGTTTCAACATTTGTTTATTTGAGTGCTGGATAAAAGCACAAAACTTTTTTGCATTAGTGGCAGATGAAAAATGAATAGTTTATAATAACGCTAAGCATAGAAAAGCCCCATCGGCCACCTCGAAAGTCAAAATGCATTAGAAAAGTAATGCTTTGTGTTTGGTGGGAGTATTATTTATAATGAGCTTCTATACCATAACCAAACAATTACAGCTAAACAATATTGTGAACAATTGACACAGCATCTAAAAATATATCTAACTACCTGTCCTTCCCCGGCGTTGCACGCGTTAAGGATTAAGTTTAAAATAAATTTGTAAGGTAAACAAAGGTTCGATTCTAATGGTATAGATTTGCATCGAAAATATATAAGCGGAGGGGAAGGGTTAAAAGAATAGGGGAGAAATGTCGCATATGTTACTCGCCGACTCCTAACGAATAAGTTTCCAAATTTTGAGTTCCGATCGGCCGAAAGGTACAGATTTACTTCGAAAATATATCAGGGGAGAAAAAAGTTTAAAAGAATAGGGAGGAAATGTCGCATATTTACCCGCCGAGTCCTTTAGAATAAGTTTACAAATTTTGAGTCCGATCGGTCAAACGGTACAGATTTGCATCGAAAATATGTCAGGGGGAAAGGAAGGGGTAAAAGAATAGGGGGGATATGTCGCATGTAGTACCCGCCAGTCCATAAGAATAAGTTTCAAATATTGAGTCCGATCGGTCAAACGGTACAGATTTTCATCGAAAATATGTCAGGGGAAGGAGAAGGGGTATGATAATAGGGATGAAACGTTGCTTATGTTCCCTGCCGAGTCCTAAAGAATAGGTTTCCAAATTTCGAGTCCGATCGGTCAAACGGTACAGATTTTTCATGGAAAATACGTCAGGGGGAAGGAAAGGGGTATGGGAATAGGGAGGAAATGTTGCCTATGTTACCCGCCGGGTCGTAAAGTATAAGTATGCAAAATTTGAATCAAATCGTACAAACGGTGTGGATTTGTATAGAGAACAGACAGACAGACAGACAGACAGACATTGAGTTTTATAGGTATAGATTTGACGAACAGAAAGGGGGTAGTTTTTGGATCAAAGGCACAGAAATTTTACTTTTTTGAATAAATATGGTCATAGAAAAGTGAAGGACGGTTGCAACAATCAATTCAATTATATTACTGATTGAAAGAATATATAACTAAAAAAAAATTTTTTTTGAAATATTTTATTTTCAAAAATTCCCAAATTTTTTACATCAACCCAATGCATTGTTTTGTAAAGTTTTTTTGTGTTTTTTGGGCCGCGGTGAACAAAGTGATGATAGTCAATATGATAGCGTACGTCCGTTGCACGGATAAAGCACGAGAAAAAGAAGTAAGTATTATTATTCAAATTTTCGTAAATATAAATAATTAATGAAAAAACAGTTTTATGTGTCTGCCATCCGCCTTTGATAACAAAGTTGCGTGTCTGAATCCACTAGCTGACCCCTATATTCACGACACAAGCCCCTAGCATGATTAACAGTGTTATATAAAACAATACCTGACAAAATTTTGTGATGGATATTTGCATCATATAAGTGAGTGCAATTTTTTTTGATAGGTGCATTTAATATATAAATTAAAAGGCATTCACCATAAGGTTGGTATTAGCCATAACTATGTTTACTACTTTGCGCAACGACTAGAACAAAACAATAAATTTAGTTTCTCTGCACATATAAAATAAATAAAACAACTAGAAAGTAATTGGATTAGAAAGTAGGGGATTAAGTTGGATTCAAATACGAGTTGCGCAACCTACAAATGAAAAAGTCGCGTAAACAATGTATCCATTTGCATTTTGAAAGCTGATTCTTGGGTTTGATCTTACACCAGACCGCCGTGTTCGCGGTTCACAGTCGACCTCCCGCCGTTCCGCAGTCGTCACGGTTTGGTTGCTCTTCTGGCAGATACGCAACACCGCACCAATAAAATAATTCGACACTTATTTGTGCGACCAGATCATGTGGCGACATTTTTCCACGCGTTAAGCCAAAAACAAACAAAATTTTGTTTAAACCTCTTGGTAATACAACATTTTTCAAACTAAAAGTAACTTATTAAAGCGATAAACAGTATAAAGAGAAAATGGAAATACTTACATATTTCGTCAACCTAGCTGTCATTGCGATGAAATGACATCTAGGTTGACCAATAACAAAAGAGAATATGGCGAGATTCGCAAACAATTTTAAAATACAAAAATAAACGTGTATAAATATTGAATACATTATTTTTATAAGTGACCAATTTTATTTTATTTGTATAATACTTCTACACATTAAATATTATCTGCATGTATTTTAAAACAATCTGTACTTCTCGCTACTTTGGATGATTCCGCCATTTGTTTTTTTTATGTTGGCAATGGAAACGCGTATAATAATACTATCACCATTTGTAGCGCATTCATTTTATAAGATTATTGGCATTTAGTGATAGTGAAAATGGCTGGGGAATAAATCATAAAGTAAGATGATAGTTTTTTAATAGAGTTTTAATTGGTGCTGAGGTGTGGTCTGAAAAACTTAAAATTCTAATCGTGTTTTCTAATTCTAACAATGTTGAGTTTGCAAAAAAAAATATTCGCAATTTAATTGTAATGTGTTCGTGCAGAAATACATCTCCGAAATATAAGTCTACAAAAATGTGGCATCGGTGATATAAAAAACTTTTTGATATTATAAAATACAGTCTCTCTTCAGTTAACACTTTCCTGTAAATCTAATTTTACATTTTGTAAAATGAACCTGAGCTAGTTTTATTGAGACATAAAAATAATTTTCTACGTTATACTTAATGATGGTCAGACTAACGAGGAAGAACATCTGTCTAAGATAAAAAATGTATATTTAATTTATATGTACAGTAGCGAGCACAGAAATGTGTCCCATAAATAAAACCCATAAAATAACAGTTTTTTGTAATATGTCGGATTTTGTTATAGTTTTTTGATCTCTTTTCATTTCAAATTATAAAGTAACAATGTTTAAACAGGAAAATACCAAATACATATTTTATCTGAACTTAAAATACTTGAGAGGGTGATTTTATTATTTCCTTTTCTTTATTGGAAAAAAAAATGAAAAAAAATATTTTTTCACCAACTATACTATAATTAAAAAAATTAAGTGTTACATTTTTGATATTATTTCACTATTAGCTAAGACTAAGTTATTAGTATTTTTTTGTTCTCCTTTATTTTTTATCATAGCTTCAATACGTTTTGGCATAGAATTGACCAAATTTTGGAGATAATCGTATGAAATTTTCTCATACCACATCTAAATTATTATTTTTTGAGTTTTCCTTTGACGAAGGCTTCAATACATTTATATCAATGGCCATTTTTATGCCACAGGTTCTCTATAGAATTCAGGTATGGACTGTTTCGGGCCAATCCCATGTTATTATCCCATTGTTATTCATAAATTATTTGATCTAAAAATAATTTGATAAGTTTTAAATTTTATTTTATATTTATGTTAATAACGAAATATATTATTAAAAAAATATAATACATACAGTTTTCGCCCGATAGAACGGCGCAGAGTCATCTTGAAAAATGCACTAAGTAATATGGAACAATGCATTTCTATCGATGGGAATAACAAGTCTTTTAATTAAAAATTTTTTTTATAAACTTCTGTATTCAAAGTTCCATCAATGAAGGCTAATTTTCCCACTCCGTAAAAATAAAACATCATTTGTCCAGCAGAATTTTTCACTGTTGGCTGGAGACACTCCTTGCTTAAATGTTCTCCAGACTTCCGTCTCACGTACTGGATACCATCTGAACCAAAAAGGTTCAATTTGCTCTCATCAGAGAAGATAACACGTCGTCACTCGATTTCACTCCAATTTTTATACTTTTTGGCCCAATCTAAGCGACGGGAACGCATTTTTTTAAAATAAAAAGTGGGGTTTTTGATGACCTCCTCGCATGGAAACCGCTGTCCCGTAGGTTTCGGCGTATAGTATGGACACTAACTTGCAGACCACCAGCATGGATAACTTCTGTCCTTATATCTACAGCACTTTTGAATAGATTTTGTGAACAGAATCGCTTCAATAACAATTAAATAAACAAAAAACAAAACAAAAAATAAACAATTAAATTTTGCCATGTTTTATAAATAACAAAAATACAAAATGTTGAAAGTTATGACTAAACTGCTCTCAATGTTTGAGGGAAACTTATCCATTTTTAAAGGGTGATTTTTAAAGGGTGGACATATTTCTGTGCTCGCTACTGTATATGTAATGTATAATGTATATGTAAATGTAATATTTAATATTATCAAACATCACGTACCGAAAATTTACGATGAACCTTGAAAAAGGATAATTTTCTCTCTTAAAATTTATTATAGGTAAGAATTGAGCATATCTATAGCGTAGGAATATGTCGGTGTATACAAAAGGTGTACTTGAAAAGCGTTGCTTTGTTCAGTTAAAGATCTATATTGCTAAATTTTTTAATATTCGGAGAATTTTTTTTTAAATGTTTTAAAAAAACGTTATAACTTTTTCATCAACCCAATATAAAGAGAAATAACTTTGAATTTATGATATAATATTATCCAAAAGAGTGTCTTATATGATCCGAGAAGTTCAGTGTAGTTTCGGTGAAATTTTAAAAAAAGGATCAAGTTAGAGGATGACAAAAAATTTAATTTTAGATTTCAAAGTGTTAAACTACATAGAGTATCAGGGTTCGAAAAAATCCGATTTTTATACAAAACATAAAAAAATCCGTTTTTTTTATATATATCCGATATATGTATATCAAAAATTGGATGTATATCCAAACGTTTTTTTCTCCTTTTTTGCACACGTCGATTGATACAAACTCGAAATAATGATGAAATTTATTTTTATTTTGTACATGAATTATTATTATTTATAAAGTAAATTAATTGCATGCTGAAAAAAAGCTAATATATGCAATTATTATATATAAGTTATAAAAGTTGCTCTTTCTAATTATGGGTGTTTGTTTCTTTGTGTGAAATAAAAAACGGATTATATTAAACAAATTAAACTAAAAAAAAAATAACACTTTTTAAAATACAACTAGCGCCATCTACTGACGACTGAATATATAAAAAAAAAATGACCTGTAGCACTTTTTAAAATACAACTAGCGCACATCTAGTAACGACCGCAGGTATTTAAAAATTTTTAAAAAAACAACCTGTAGCATTTTTTTAAATACAACTAGCGCCATCTATTAAAGACCGCGGAAAGTTTTTTTTGGATATATATTGAAAATAAAAATCAAGCTATAAATATCGTGATATTTATGGCTTGATTTTATGATGGCGATTTATGATGGCGAAAGTATACTACACTTGATTGGTATAATCCAGCCATTTTATAACAATTTATTCATCAGAATTTATATTTTGATTAGTATTAATATTTATTGCAAAAAGAATACATAAAAGTATTTTAAATAGAGATGCGCATATATATTAATGTGACATGGAATTCTTACTGTTTACGAGAAGCTTTTTGGCGTAGTGATAATGAAGCTCGCCTAATGATGTGGTGGTTCGAGCCTCATTCCAGGACACCAAGTTAGTCCTATTTTCATAGCACAAGTATTCTGATGCGATATAGTAAAAATACTGATGCGACACGCATTCCGTGTTCTCATCTCTATTAAAAAAAAAAAAGCTAAACGCCTATGCTTTGAGAAGTGGGAATAACTTGCTGGTCTTGAGTGAGACTCGAACCCCCGACTATTGGATCACGAAGCAAATGTTTCAACCACCAGACCATTAAGCATGTCTTAAAGATCGAAAATATATTCCTTTTTAAGGACAGTCTTTTCTTAGTGAAACAGATAATTTATTCTTGATTAGAGAATACAGAAACCTTAATTATCGAGCCCCAGGCCTGCAAGCATGATGAGCCCTTACCTTCAAAACACAATTTTATAAAGGTTTCCATATAAAATTGTGTTTTATTATTATTTTTATATTATTATTACTATCGTTCTTGCTTCATTCACCTTACACTTCTTAGCTTCTTAGCAATAGCTTTAAATAACTGTGCGTGTTTATGTATAGCCGCAAGTATACTATTCAATGGTAAGACATAATTTTTTCAATGTTAACTTTTTTCAGCAAAAATAAAACATTCAAGGATGTGCCATCTTTGTGTCACACAGTTGGCGAAAATTTTTTTTTTTCGCTGCGTATAACGTTAACTTAGAGATTGGACATAATTATTTATTTATATTATAAAGAAAATAATATTGGTCCGTACTGCCTGGAATAGGGTGAACGGTGCTTTGAATGCAATAATTTCTAATAGAAATATGTCTACCGAGGCAAAACTAGCGGTACATAATGGAGTTCTGGTACCGACACTAATGTACGGAAGTGATGCCTGGAGCTGGCAGAAGAGGAACGAAAGTAGATTGAATGCAGTGGAGATGAGATCCCTTAGACGTATGTGTGGCAAATCCATTTATGATAGAGGACAGAATGAAGATATTAGGAAGAAAATAAGAACAGAAAAAAATAATTGCAGAGCAAATGTTCTTGCACTTTTGATTGATGTGCAATTTTATTTTGAAAATATGTTAACGAGGGAATTAAATAATGGTAACCTCGTCACTGCGCCAGAACAAATTTGATTATGTAAACTGCCGATACTTTGAACTTGTGCAGCACGAACCTATCAATGTATACTGTGGAGGGGGTAACGTTAACTGGATGCTTCGGGAGATTCTGGCCTACTGTGTACAACGAAATAGCAAAATATAGCTGAGGGTATTTATTCCTCACAATTAATTTTGTGCAGATCAGTAATCAAATATTTCCAGATTCAAACCTATTATTCCAACCAGATAATAATATACCTAAGTATCTTTATAATAATTGTATTGGAATATTAATAAAAAACTATGTTTTTAATCGTATTTAATCGAAATAGAGACTAGGGCCCGAATTCAGAATCAATACTTAGATGATTTAAAGATTAAGGTACGCCTTAAAAGTGTTATTTTGTACTGAAAATTGCGCTTTTAAGGAGTACCTTAACCTTTAAATCATCTAAGTATTGACTCTGAATTCGGGCCTAGTTTTCAAATTAATGAATTTTACGACTACTGCGCTGGTTAGCTTCTCGTACTATGCCGTGAATAATGTGATTTTTACCTTGTGGGGCGTGTACACGGATGAGATCTTTAATCTCTTACCTCAGAGATTTGAAGAGAAAGGCCGAAGTCTACCTATGTATGAGATATGCTGGCTTCGCACATAACTCTATGCTCAGGACAAGTCTTCAATACAAATGTCACGCGCATAACACGCCATTATGGCAGAAACATATTGAAATTAACATATTTGAAAATATGGATATCAATATTTTTTAAAAAAGAGAGGTCCGTATGATGTAATGAAAAAATAATTTTAGGTAGATTATGCGAATGTTGTGTAAGCCCCTAAGACGTAACAAAATAGCGCCCTATCTCCACCTCCAAGGTTCTCCCTCCTTCCCTTCGCCTGGGATCCCATCACCAGCCACCAGCCCACTGTTTGATGGAACACCTCCGGCGCGCCCGCAGGTAGCGCGGCGCTAACCGGGAATGAGCGATGTGAACATCGAGAGTAAAATAATATCAAGTACCGTCAAACGGGGGGAAAATATTTTAATGGAGTGTTTTATTTTAATTGTATAAATTTCCTCAACTTTTTTTTCTTAAAGCGATCGCCTGGCAATGCGAATTTTTTCTCATTCTCTTCTCTTCCATTTGTATCATATTCTTGTGTAGAAAAGGCTTCAAATTAAAATTTATTCATTAGATTCCAATTAATATATTTTAAAAACGTATATATGTATTTCTAAAACGACACAAATTGAATTATTTAATCAATTAACAAATCAGCAAACTAAAGATATTTTAGAAAAGAATCAAATTTATCCAGACAGAATGTTATTCGGTTTTCACGGCCACTCAGAATCTTCAAATTTGTGTTTTCTGGGGTATTACGGCGTGTTATTACAACCTTTCCGGCCGACGTTTCGGATCCCATTGCAGGGTCCGTCATCAGCCCTGAGGATGGACCCTGAAATGGGATCCGAAACGTCGGCCGGAAGGGTCGTAATAACACGGCATAGTACCCCAGAAAACACAAACCTGAAAATTTATCCACTTTGGGCTTTATATGACTGTATAAACTTGTGACAAGTTTTTTTTTCTTTCATAATATTACAAAGTAAATGATAATCTTTAATTAATAAAAATCTTTAAATCGTTGCGTTGCTTTTTTAACTATTTATGTTTTAAAAGACAATTGAATTGTGATGAGAAAAAAATTTAGTGGAAAAATTATTTTCCGACATTCATTTAGAAATTAAGGTATTGTTTTTGTTTGAGCAATTTTATGATAAACTTTAACTCTGGTTCGGGTTTTCTACAGGGAAAAATCGAACTAGAAGCTCTCTAGATATGAAGATGCCACTTACCAGTTTGCAGGCGACTTTGGCGTTGTTTGGTCCGTCCGATCTCCGCTCTCTTCCATGTAGATACCAAATCCGCTTCCGTGTAGATACCAAAACCACTTCAACACACCAAAATGTTTAATTATATATTATAGGTTTTATCCGCCGACCAAAATTCAACCTCTCGGTTCGAGATGTCTCCGAACAATCTGTCTCGTAGCAACCGTCATACACAGAGAACGCCGCGCTCGTATGTATTTCCTTTTTATAAAATACCCGACCAGAGATTAACAGATTTTTGCTCGAACAGTTTTAGTGTCTGTAAAATATTTTTAATTATAGATCGAATGTCGTTGAAAACTGTTCCGTAGTCCTCCGAATAAATTTCGAAAGAAATACATAAAGATAATCGATGAAAATATGTTGTATTTAAAAATATTTTTATTTTATCACCCCGTCACCGTTATCGTCCCTATATTATATTTTATGTTTGACTACTCCACTTTCGAGAGTATTAGAATCTCTCATCGAATTTTCACCTGTCGATGGGAGATTCTGATACTCTCGAAACTCGAGTAATAAAATATAATTAAACTCAAGTAGAGGGAACGCTGTTTATATTTTCCATCCATTAATTATCATCCTTTTAGTTGTTTGTCCCAGCATTGGTCCTGGGGCGACCCACCGTCCGCATTCCCTCAGCTTTTGCCAAGAACACGCGTTTTGGTACCCGCTTCTCTGGCATTCGCAAGATGTTCCAAGTCACCTAAATTGAAACCTTTCGATGTGTAGGAGTAGCGGCTTCATTCAGATATCCTTCCTCATGTCCGTAATTTTCAAACGGACTAATGGTGTTTTACTCCTGCCCAAAGCTAACTCATTGGAGTAGCCTCACTCTCCGTGTAAGGATCCATATTTAGTGAGCATACATCCATGTCGATGTACGCACTGTTAGGGAATGCAAAACACCGCTAACGACTCTTCGGTCTACTTCACTTCCCTGTCTCCCGTCGCTAGAGAATTCCACTCCGAGGTATCGATTTAATTTTATCGACATGTTTTTATTTGAAGTCAAAATACTCCAGGGGATTTTAGTGATGTATCTTAATTCATCAGAATTCTCACACCAACTCATATACTGTACATTAGAAACATACATAATATATGTTGTGGGGGGCCTCGTCCCAGCAGCGTAAGTTTTCACAAAAGACCTCGAGTGAACGACAGACGTTGTTTCTACGTACAAGAAGGTATTTGATTGACGAGTGACGGGATTGTGTGAGTATAGTGGAATAAAAGCAGCTTTTAATGTTTAACTTTATAAACAACAATAATCGTTTTCTTGGCCCGAGTCATAAACTGAATCAGATGACTAGAGATATGACAGAAGCGGAACAACTGTGGCATACTTGGCACTAAAATTTAAATATTGAATTAAGTACTCGGTAGAACTAGTTTTTTATTTAAAAATAAACGGTTGATAATAAACAGTAAAAAATAAACAGCTCATACATTGTGGAGAATTTTAAGTATTCACGACTCGAACTTGGCGGCCAGAGAATAGTTCTATACACCGCTACAATTAAGCGGTTTTAGTTATTTTTTGTGACTGTGACACATGATGTTATTAAAGTCCCACTAGTTTATCAGGAGCCAAAATGTGAAGAAATGG
The DNA here is from genome assembly GCA_016648135.1 of Agrypnia vestita. Classification (NCBI taxonomy): domain Eukaryota; kingdom Metazoa; phylum Arthropoda; class Insecta; order Trichoptera; family Phryganeidae; genus Agrypnia; species Agrypnia vestita. Next base: position 116,804 of record JADDOH010008109.1, read on the forward strand.
CAAAGAAATAATATTATGACAAATGTTCCAGGGAACGACATGCCAATACTGACATCAGTATTCAATATAGTCAATAACTGTGTTTATTTGAACTGAAGATGTATAGGTATACATATACATTTTTACCGCTAGGATGAGGTATCATGCTGATGAAAAGCAATACAAAATACTATGCCAACACATAGAGACTACTCTAACTGATTTTTAACTTACAAACATTAGACAGTAGAGTATACAATCATAATTAAAGAAAGGTAAATTGTAGTATTGAGCAAAGATACATTGTTTTGACTAACTTCTCTTAAGTAATCTTGTAAATTGTATTATTATTATTATTATTATATATTTTGTAAAGGCCCATCTGGAACCGTAAATAAATAAATGTCGCGGGCTGCAGTCATTACTTCGAAATAAACTGAATTTAAAAATAAATCTTATCACAAACATTCCTATCACGATTATTATAATATTAGTCAGATTTTGTACGATAATGTACGACTGCAGGCACCTAATACATGTGTATTAATGTTACCACACAAAGAATAAAATGTTGGGTGCGACATCCCTTAGGAAGCTGTCCGGTCAAGTCCTGATGAATATTATAATCACGAGTTCCGGAATTACTTGCAAGAGTTAAATAAAGATTCCTCGGAAGAAATATAAAACAAGAAAAGAGGAAGGATGTCATTAGACACTGCGCACGAAAGGATATCTCTCCTCTCATCATCTAATGTGGGAAAGGAGAGAAAAACCATTTCGGGCCAGCCATTCGTGACTCCGTGGAAAAATTCTTATTAAATAATATAACTTTCTTCAATATTCAAGGAACTTTAAATCTTACGGGGTGAAAAAAACATTTTTAGTTATTAAAAAAAAATAGATTTTTTTTTTTAAAATTGATCACCTCTTAAACGCGAGACGAAAAAATGTATTATATTTCATGGTGATCAAATTGAATCGTATTCGAAAAACGCGAAACAAGAGTAGAACTAAACCAATAAAACATCCATAAACATATAAATTCATTCTCTTTACGAGCGTCAAAACAATTAGAATATTCTAACCTAACGGAAAAAAGTTAATTTTCCGTCTGAAGAGTAGCTACATGATTAAACCAGTTCACTGTATATTGTGAAAGTTCAAGATAAATGTGAAAAAACTTAATAGTTCAAGTTCAATATACAGTCGAACTCGGTTATAACGAGCTCGGATATAATGAGATCCCGGCTACAATGAGAAAAACTGTGAATTCATTTTGATTTGCGCATATTCCCATACAATCGGTCTCGGCCATGAGGAGCGCGATTCCCGGATATACGGAGAATTTTAGAAACCCTGCAAACATATCTGCTTGGGTTATAGAAAAAAGGAGAAATACGTACTCATAACAATGAACTTTTTCACTTTGCAGCTCGCACTTAATTAGGGTTCATTTTATGATGTACACAAACTTGTGACTGAAAATTCCACGTGCGCAGGCAAGCAATAGTTTACTGAGGGTCAAGAATACTGAACATATAACTCCAATTATTGGGGGTTTCCAAAATGTTTATGGTGGCAGTTTATTTTATGCAGTTTACTGTATTAGCATTTAAAAGCCGAATCAGTTAAACGCGAATTGTTCTATCGGAATCGTGTTCACTTACAAACGAAAGTGTCTCTAGGTTCGCGAAAAAGTCGAAATTATCGGCGTCAAAAAGTCTGTAAAAAGTTTTCAGAATCGTCTTCTATAGTTTCATCGCTCTGGATAAGAGATAAGATAAGGATGTTTATTTAGCTGCTCTTGAAAATAACATCACACAATCAAAAAAATTGTGAAAAAAGTGAATCCCGGATATAAGGAGTCCCGGCTATAAGGAGCAAATTTAGTTGGTCCCGTCGCGTTCGTTATAACCGAGTTCGACTGTAATTGAGTCAATTCTAATAAAACATTTAAAGCGGATGAAAACAATTTGGATAAAAACAATCTAAGACATTCATTCACATACATCAATAGAAAAAATATACATTGCTGAACAATTTATTAAAGATCGTGTGCTTTGTACAACAACTGTGTACTAAACAAGTGACACCGCGCCCTCGGGGTTTAAGTTGATCTCCAATAGAAAATAGAAAACGGAGGAAAACATAAATCGTTCTGCTCTCCGCCGAGATATCAGGACATTAGGACAGGATGATAAAACAATAAATAACACCATTGTATACCACGACTGCAATCATTTCTAATAATCTTGGAATCCTTTTCCTTAGCCTCGAGTATGTAGCGCAAGAATTACATGTACGTGGTGCCACGTGTAGATACTCTCTGTCAACCCCTATTTAATACGACGTGGTGGTATATTTTGGAAGAACATTTTAGCTAGTTGATAGTTTAGGAAAAAAGAATTATGCATAGTTCTGTATGTATACCGGTAGATCTTCAACATTAGAGATTAGTCAACAAGTTAACTACTTGTGCCAATTTTAATCAGTGGCCACGCAGTTGGTTATAAGATTAGTTTACAATATGGTATGTGTGCCACAACAGAGATTCTCTGTTGGAGGTACGAATTGTGGTCAATGAAGAAACTCACGAAAAATCCTGATACTTATTACTAAAGTCTAACTAAAAAAATGTATACCATCACCTCCCAAAAGATAACAGCACAAGTTTGCCTTATAAAAATAATCATGACTTGGAATGAGTGTATGGAATGATAAAGTAAGTATAATTATTTAAGTAAGAAATTCGCAACAGTCACGAACGAGGCTTCGTACACTCCCCACCCAGGGCAAACAAAACCCAAAGAAATATTTAAACAATCTATCGTTTCGCAAACAACGTTGGTGTGACAAATATTTCTCGCACCCAATCGGCTCGAGACTTGTGAAAAATAACAATTCCCGCCGTTCGCGCTCGGGCAAGCGAGAATAGAAGAATAGACATTTGACTTGTTTATACTGAAGTCAGGGACCAGAACCGAAATAGCCTGGTTTCCGAAGCGAGGCTCGCGTCGGCTCCTCGCCCGGCCATTGTAGCTACTAACCGACGTGTCTCTTCCAAACCAAACAAGCTATTGTTGCCAGATGTGCAATTAAAAGCGCCGGCATCTTGTTTACAGCTTGTACGTGACACAAGACACACATTAAATACACAAAATAAATTACTAACATTACTGTCATTGTGAAATTAATTATTTTCAAAATAATTATATCATACATTTTCCAGGTTTCTTCTACATTTTGCTCTAAATACGAGCAGTTGTGATTATGGAACAGCGATTAATTATTGTGGATTACGGTACGGAAACTATTTCGCCACCTATTCCGGTCAGTGACACTTTTTGTGCGTTTCAGGAGTGACTCTGCATGGAAGTTTTAAGGGATTATATACAATATACAGAATTTTCAAAAAATCGAATTTTTATTTATTTAAATTTCGTAATGTACACGTATTTAAGTAAACACACAGAAAATTTCAATTCAATCCGGCGATTATTTGTAAGCGTTCGCGAGGCCGGAGCGCCAGCGTTCACCTAGAGAGCAGTCCCTTTTATTTTTACCTACCTATTGTAAACGCTGTACCTTTTATTTAACTGTCCATTGTAAATGTTCCCTTCTAATGTATTCAGATGACTAAAGTAAAAGTTTGGCCCTGGAATGGACGACTCGATGTAAGTTGAAAAAAAAGTTTTTTACTCTATGTAAAGCGCTTTTGAAACTTTAAAGCCCTTACATAGATACATCAGTTTAATTTATAAAATTCCAATCACAAAGTAAATGTTTAAAGAAAAAGAAGTTCTCTCTCTGAAGCGGCGGGTGTTAAAAGAATAATAGCTGAAACAAATGACGATTAGAACATTAAAAGTGCACTGCGTCGCAAGTGACAGCTTATACCGCTGCGGCGTAGAGAGGAGAGCTTTCGCGCCGATATCCGCTTCATAATCCTTCCACAGATCGATCCGCAGCCTCCGCTTCCGACTCAAAGCTCGCAACAATGTTTATCAAACACCAACAAACGTTGTGCACACAGTCGCAAGAACCGCAACAACTTTAATTAAAAGCAGAATTCATAACAGAAAAGCAAAATTACCAATAATAACGAATTTTTCAAAAATGCCAACATGGCAGAGAGAACAAACAACTTTAATAGGTTTGTTGTTATTTTTTTAAATTATTACTGATTCCGATAAGCGCTCCATAGCGATTAAAAAATATGAGTTTATTTTTTTTATAAACAACATTCATAAGTGATAAATCACAGTTAAATATTCATTCGGCAAGAAGAAGGTAAGTGAGGTCTGAGTATTCTATCTACCTAATACTGAAAATGATTATTATTGTGAAAAAACGTCATTTTTATTTGATTCTTCCTGTTACTGTAAATCTAATTTCACATTCATTCATTCATTTATTGTTTAAAAGTAACATATATTTTTTGATATCCTAATAAGGCAGTTAACTAATCTAAGGGGGAAAAATACTTTCAATAACAAAAGATACAGAAAAATGTATTCAATAAAATAAAAATAGTATACATTTACACAAAATAAGAAATAATAATATAAAAGTACGTACCTACTTATTTTTAAATGTGTTTCAACTTACTTTGGTACCTACAGGGTTCGAGGATATATATCCGCGGATATATATCATGATATATATCACGATATATATCACGATATTTATGGCGTGATTTTGATTTTTATTTTTGATTTTGGCCCTAGTTGTATTTTAAAAAGTGCTACGGTTGTTTTTTAGTTAAATTTGTTTAGTGTATTACATTTTTTATTTCACACAAAGAAAGAAACACCCATACATTTACATTAGAAAGAGCAACTTTTATAACTTATATATAATAATTGCATATATTAGCTTTTTTCAGTATGCAATTAATTTATTTAATAAATAATAATTCATGTACAAAATAAAAAAATAAATTTCCTAATTATTCGTGTGCAAAAAGGAGGAAAAAAATGGATATATATCGGATATATATATATATATATCTAAAAATCAGATGTTTTAATATAAAAATCGGAGTTTTTGGAACCCTGCTTTGGTATATATTTTACTTTTATTTCATTTTAAAGTAGGGACATAGAACTATAATTCAGATAAAATGTAAGTATCCAAATGAATTATAGATTTACGAAATCTGGGTACATGTAAATTCTTGTTGTTACTCAAATCAGGGTTCTATATACTCAGAAGTTGTATAGAACCCTGGCCGAATGCAAACATTAATAAGTGATATACGTGTGTTTTCTTGACATGTTTCTGTAATGTGACAAAAAAAAAATTGCGAGTTATTAAAATGTCACGTGACCACGGTTATCGGCACTAAACTGAACGGAATTGCAATTGCTGAACTCGGGCTGTGAGCTGTGAGGTCACAGCTGAACTGAAACTTTTCTAGCCACTGGCACTGGCGACGTGCTGCGCGAGAGTCGCGTGCCGGACCACCAGACGCGGGATCCACGATGTATTTCGGAGCATTTCGTTGAACGGCATAAATTTCCATCAGACATTACAATACAAAAACGTATCCCGACCGTCTATCATAATAATGCTTCACTCGGCGTTGACGACGCGAACAAAAATAGGATTTGTGCGCCGGGTTTACTGCGCGGGGGAGCTTTCTGTTGGGAAATTCTATTTATTTAGATATGTGTGTACACTCGTATATGCACGCGATGCCCGGCGAGATGAAAGATTCTCAAGCCCGAATTCAGAGTCGATACTTAGATGGTTTTATTTTGTACTGAAAATTACTTTTTTAAGGCATACCTTAACCTTAAAATCGCTAAGTATAGTCTCTGAATTCGGGCCTAAGGACACACTAAAGCCTAACTAGAGATATACATATTTTCATTACAGAACAAAGAGGCTCGGTGCGGAGGGTGAGGTTATTGAAATTAGGCGACTTACGAAATTTATAGATTTTATTTTCAAAGCTCTTGAAATCAAAACTTAAGCTGATATTATATGTGATAAGGAATAAAAGTGTATAAAAACGTGGATCTATATAAATATATTGTTAACAGTATTATTTACGTAGGTAATTGGTTCTGACGTAGCTTAGGACATACAAAAATGACATTTATATCTTTACGTTGGGTGCACTATTGAACGAGTTAATTAAACCAAAAACGTAAAGATTTCACACACTAGACTTGTGAAACTGCTGAAAAATAAATAATATTCTAGTATTCCATTTCCTTAAATTTTCTATTCGTTTTCTTTTAATTGGTTTATTTAATTATTTATTTTTGAAATCAAATAATATAAATAAGAGTATTGTAAATTCAATTCAACGGTTTTCTGAAAACAACCTTCCTTAGGGCCGGTTGTTTCAAGTTGGATCAAAGTAAAAGTTCGTTTAAAGCATAGATTTTTGCGTTCTCCACCAATCAAACGATCCGTTTCCGTAAAAATCTATGCTTTTAACGAACGTTTATTCTAATCCAACTTGAAACAACCGGGCCTTAGTGAAATATTATGCACTGTATAATGTCAAATCGAAAATATTTAACAACTTTTATGCCATCTTCTTTGAAGTAAGAGCTCAATGTCATTGTTCTACTAACACCTCTAACATCTTGGCAAGGACATTTTAGTCAAAGAGGGAGTAAACTTAGAACATCTGCGATGTATTATTATATTTTCTGTAAATGACATTCTGCCGTCATCGATCCCGTGTAAACCCTATAACCGACGTGATAAACAATTATTACATATGTATATTATTTTTTATGTGAGATTTAAAAATGCCATATCGTAAAAATAAAATAAAATTAAAATGATATCTCATAATGTTAAATCATAATTTTACTGGTAAACCAATGTAGACACGGATATCCTTAGATTTTATTTTATTTTTTAACAAATAGACCGTCAACAGGTAATTAACGACCCTAATAGATGTTCCTAGAGTGAGTAAATAAATAAATATAAATAAAATTTGGGGAACATTCTTAATTCAAAACAGTTCAGTTAAAAAAACTACGGAATTAATAAAGTGATACCGCATATATATGTATGTACGCATGAAATTTTCGAACCAATATACCTACTTCCAGTTCAACAGCAAGTAAAAAAATAAGTAAATATTTTTCAGATTGGTTCATTTTAGCCACAAACGCATGAGCCAAAAGATCGAGATTGTAAATCGCCGCGCCCGTGAACTTTACATGCAACCTTCGTTAGAGACGTTACATTTGGCCGTCTAAATATGTGAGCACTTCGGCCACGGCGAAAATGACGACCGGCGAATGGTGGCAATCGAGGCTTGCAGAGCGAAAATAGAGTTCAAATCAGCCGCGCAATCATAACCTGGAGTCACGCTAGCTTCGGTCCGGCCGCGAGATGAAGTATCGGTTCGCGGTTCAGTAAAACAGCCGTAAACCACTACCAGACCGGGGCGCGGAAGAGCGGCTGGCGGAGGGCGCTCGCCTCGCCGAGCATTAAGCCATGTATTCACTAGGGGACAAATTGTCCCACAACAGCACGCGCGGCATAGAGTCTACTTGACGTTGCAACGTCGTGCCGGTGCACGATACCCGAGCGTACTCACTGCAACATTCCGCGGAGCGTCAGTACCACGTGGTATGTAAACAAGTGAATACGCATGCGCTGCATCTGTCAAGATGACAATGCGGGGAAACGAAATCGTTCTCGAACTCGTCGAGCTGTATCGATCGAAGATCGCATAGAATATCCGTCCTTCTTTCTCTTTGCAGTAAATAATTTCGCATTCTCCTCTTTTTTCTCCTCTTACTTTTCGATAAACTCATTAACATAAACAGATACGCGGCTATCATCATAACCTCATAGGGCGATATATTTCCGCGACGTCTGGAAAACAATAATTATTTGCAAAAGGGACCTTGTTTTTAATAATATTCAATTTACTACAGTAAAACCTCGTTAATTTGAAACTGCGACCCAAAAAAACATTTCGAATTGCGCGGAACCCCGTTTTCGCCAAATGAGATACCGCAGCTGTCATCCATAACCTCATCGGATGACATTTCCGCGACAAGATATGCGAGTCCCGATGTGTACACGTCAAATGACCGCGTCATTGTCCCCGAAACATGAGCGTAGATGTTGATGCGACATGTCGAGCGGAATGTTTCGCGATTTGTCCCCTAGTGAATACATGGCTTTACTGTCCGGAACTGCTGCCGCAGGAGATACATTCTTCATAACCAGCTAAATAAATAAGATATCGACAATCAACCGTAATACTAACTCGCCCATACTATGTAATTATTTTCAATTCATTTAAATTTTGTTGTTGTGCACGTGAAATCATTCTAAAGTCAATATCATCAAAATCTGTGCAAAGTGCACTTTCCCACACCTCTCTGTATTGCTTTGCTTCCAATTTTGCCCAACAACTTGCTCGATGTTATACAATTACCATGTGTGTTAGGATGGATAAAATATTAGTGTACAATAATCTAACCACTGGTCGCATGTGCCCGATGTTGAATCATCGATATTTCACATTTACAATGGTCGTGAATTCGAAAATTTTCAAATATTTTAAGCTCTCGGTTCAACGAGAAAATATGTATACAATATAATACTTTGCATGGCCCCTGAGGTCCTGCCAAACCTCCATCGAAGGGAGAATAAATTTCATATTAAACCTCTTTACAACCGACTTCTTTTTCCACGACTAAGGGCCGGTTGCATAAACTTTGTCTATATAATCTTTCGTTTGAACCATAAACTTTTGCGTTTTCTACCAATCAAACAACTCGTTTTCGTAAAAATCTAAGGGTTTTACAAAAGATGACTATAATCCAAGTTGATACAACCTGCCCTAAATCTCTTACTCTCCCAGAATAAGATTTAGTCGCGCCTACATACTTTCCACCGACTCCTGTTCATGGCCATCCTTCCTTCCCTTTTTCTTGGCCTTTTCTGCTAGGGTATCCTATCCACTTGATCATGATGTTCGATGTTCCTTTATCTGGCATTCTTACAACAGGGCCAAATCATCGCGACCTTTGGGACCTACGCAAATCTTACGATTGTTTCGTGTTAATTGCTCGTGGTTCATTTTCATTTTCATTTCTTAGTGTGGGTTTAGTTTTCACGTTAAAAAACTAATAATTTATTGTATTCATTTTGGGTTAGGCCAGTGAATAAAGTATACTACGTAAGAGAACACTGGTCTTAGTATTTTGTATATTCGTGGTCTACAGCTTGCTCCGTCGACTCAGTGTCTTAGTTTTACAAAATGATTTGACTACTAAACCTATTTTCAAGTGATCTTACGTTTTTTATGTGACCGAGAATTGGAATAAATTTTAACGAAAGAGCCCTAGTGATAAATTCTCTATTCTACTTTATGGCATTTCTCCCTTCAACCCCCGCACATAAACATTGACCTAAATTGCACAGGGATCGGTTCAAGCTAAAAGGTCTCCGAGCTGTAAATCAACCGAAGCACTGTCACCAAACAATGCCTAGTATTCTCCCGCGTAATATTCGGAGGAACCGGATCCTCACGCGCAAATTTCGCTGTATATTATTTTGATTCTCTTTTTTTAATTAAAAAAAATACGAAAGTTATGTTCACACAATTAAAAAATTGTATTTACCGAGGTCTTTGTAGCCTTCCTCCCACGTCAGCAATTTGTTATGTTAGTCAAACGTAAATATTTTTTCTCTCAAACAAAATACAAAAAAAATGACGTCAACGTACTAGCGGAGAGTTAACCTCGGCGCGCACTCCTTAATCCTTTGTCAGTGGGGTTTAGCCCTTTCTGCCGTGGTAAGTGGAGGCACTTTTGAATTCGCCTCGATGAGACAAATCCTAGACATAACTATACAGATAAATTTTTATTAATCAATTAGAAAAGACACACAAAAAATCGTGAGAAAATGACAAAATATTTTAGCTCCTACCGAAATTCGAACCAACGGACCTTCTCAGTACTACAGCGCCTACTATTTGAAATACATCCCATACCTCTTTCCGATTTAGACGTATTCACGTCAAAAAAAATCATTTTCTCATTCATCATCGTCTTCTGACGACGACGATAGCGAACAATTTCAATATTCCAGAAAATTTTGAGAAAATTTCCAATCAAGATTAGGCGACCGACGAGATATATGGAGAAGGATAAATTCTGAAAGTACCTAATTGCGTTTCCCAACATCGCTGACAAATCACTTTCAAAACAAAATTAACCTGCCAATAGTAAGCGGTAAGGCAGATGGTATTCCTTGCCCGAGTAAATTGAGTTGAGGATCCTTATGTCCAATTATTATCTAAGTCGAAGAGAGTATTCGCTGAAAACACAGGTGGTGCAAAATAAGCAATTGTAACATACATATTTTTATGAAAATCGTTCTTTGTTTAATTTTTATGAGACGCGTTCGCTTTATGAGGATACTATCAATTTCAGATCATCAGGGTTTTTATTTTCATATACGTGATTCTGGAGTTCAATAAACTTACCTACAAAACAATATAATTGAAATATCGAATAAAATAAATTAACCTAAACTACTATATACTTAAACATCGTTATCCGATCAATGAAATCTCAGAGCCTATTTCATATCAAGTTTCATATTAATCAAGTTTAATTTCTAGTAATGATGGATTTGGCGTTTACGCTGCAGAGATTATTCACGATTATCATAAAATTGGATGAAAAACATTAAATATGATATCTCTACGTAAGTTAACTTATAATTTTATATTTTATAGTTTCGAGAGTATAATTTGATTGCAATCATATAGGTATAGATAAACTAATTTTGGTATTAGAATTAAGGAGATCTTAACATGTTTAAATAACACTAACGATCCTAAATTTCTAAACAAGGGTTTAGAAATTTTACACGCAAATAAAATAGTATTACAGTTGAATAAATTAGAAATTTTAGAAATTAGAAAAAGAGTTAATAGCAAATTAAATATTATAATTATATAAACAATTTGTTGATTTACAACACAACTCTATACTTTATTTTTTACGTTATTTATAAATTTTCTATATAAAAAAAGTATTTTGTAACATGTTAATTTCCTAATTTAAAAAAATAATAATTTAATAGTAAGTTAAGTGTCACAATAAGGCCGACGTCACACTGCGCGGATGATCCGCAGCGTCTTTTCCGTCGCGTCGAATCGGCAAAGCAAATTGATCGACTGATCATCCACGTAGTGTGTTTGATAAACGCATATTGTATGGAAAGAAATGTAGCGGTGTTCCCGACCGAAAAGACGCGGCGGAAGACCCGCGTAGCGTGGCGCCGGCCTGAGACTATCTTTCGGAGAAAGCCGATCGCTTTACTAAGTAGGTAGTAAGTTTACCGCTTCTGGGTAAAAATAATATAAATAATGTATTCCGCATTCAAAAATTGATTCTGCAGAAACCCTGGAATTAGACACCAAAGGCCGTGCAGCGGACACTATCAGTTGCGAAGCAGGCACCATAGCCGCCCACAGAGCCTAGCAGCATCGGCGAAAGCCGATTACTTTACTGCTAATTATTTATTATCACAGTCTAAACAATGGACTCCGTCATCGGTTCCGTAACGTCGGCAAACAGAAAACACTGTACAAAAAATAATACTTATGGTAAAACAGGTTTATAAGCCTCATCCATCTTTGTAATTAATAATAATTAACTTTGTAATTAATAACAAAACGGGAACCAAACGAAATGATATTTTTTCTATGCTATTCTGCCTTGTGCATCTGCTGTGTGCATGTTTGTATCTCAATTCGGATCCCGCCGTAAAGTCATTCATCAGGGTTAATGTAGACTCGGATAAAAATAATAAAAAAATCAAATTGACCTGATTTTACATGGCATCATGGCCACGTGCCTTAATAATGCACAGACGTACGTCATCGGTCGCGAACTCGTATTTCTCAAATTACTCATTCCAGAGGCAGACATAACTGCACCACTGAGCAAAAAAGCTCAAACGATTAGCGAATCGATTGGTAATTGCGCTACGATCGAATGGTGTTTCTTTACGCAGTTGACGCCATCCTCAGAGGAGCGGCTCAGGCCATCGACTCTTTTGACTTTGACGGCACATTAGTCACTTGAAGATGGACACACAGCCGAGACGAATACCAAGCAGCTTTCTTGGGCAGATACATGTAGCACCGATATGCGAGCGCAGTGCGGTGACCGGGTGATAAATTAGTTGAACACGAATACGTATACTTATTCCAGATAGACCGTTAACGTGAGCGGTCCAAACGTCGCGTACGTGACACGACATTGGCTAGCGCGGTCGGACTGCTCATGTTGGCGTCCTGTCCCAAGTCCGCTGGGGAGATTGTTGTTCTGTGATCGATGCAAAAATGATAATAGTGAATACGTGCACTGTGGCGTATAATTATCTCGCTACAAAACTGGTTACGCAGCCAAAACATTGTGTTGCGGCATTTTTTTACATGCATAGAATATTGTAAATAAAATTAATTCGGCGGAATATTTTAAATTACCCATCACGTGAAGACCAACGTCACGAGAAGTGTGTTCAGGGTAGACCGATTTTTCATTTTTCCGCTTTTTTTGTCGACTCACAAATTGCAGTTTGAACGTGTTTTATATTTGTCATAGCGTCTCTAAGCCCCATTAAAATCAAAAGTATCATTGTGGGCGATTATTGAAAGGAAAAAAATACTATATATATATATAATATATATATTTTTTTTTTTTTTTATTTATTTTTTTTCCATATTTTTCACACTATCTTCCAACTATCACAGCATACTTTGCAAACATTCCCCTTAATCCAGACACCAGACAGACCTTAACAAAATCCTCGACCTCATCCTCACAGACATCTCCGACACCTCTGTCTTACACTATACCGATCCCATATCCAAAGAAGACAGATACCACCCATCCCTAAAAATACAAGTCAATCTCGAAACTAAACCCACTCTGCTATGTAACTCCATAAAAAAGTCAAACTACCACAAGGGGGACTAAGACACAATAAACACATCCCTTACCAACATCGACTGGACACTCAAACTACAGAACCTAGATACCAACGAGTGTGTTAACTCACTATACGACGAAATTTCCGCACTAATCTCAAGACATGTCCCCACAACATCCAAACCAAAAGGCTTCCCATTCTGGTATTCACGCCAACTCATAAAACTTATCCGAGAAAAAACAAATATCACAAAAACCATAAACTATACAGTAACAACCTAGACAAAATTTCATTCTCACTGCTGAGAAGTAGAAGCAAAAAACTAATTAAAGAATGCTACACAAACTACGTCAAAAAGATTGAGAATAACACCAAATAAAATCCCAAACTATTCTGGCAATTCGTAAACAAAAAGAAAGCAAACAGCTCAAACATACCAACTACAATAACTCTTGGTAACAAATCAGCAAACAAGGGTCCTCAAATATGCGAAATATTCTCTAAATACTTTAAATCAGTCTATAATAAACAAAATCCCACCTCCTGCCAGACCCCCATAGACTCTCCTCTGCAAATACCACTTATGAAAATCACTATCCATCACCAACCCGTATTAAAAGAATGCCTATCCCTGAAAACCAACAAAGGAGCGGGCCCCGACGGTCTATCACCATATTTTGTCAAAAAATGCGCCACCACTCTTTCATTACCACTCACCATTAATAATAATAATAATAATATTGGATTATTTATATAACGCCATTTTTGTGAAAATTTCACCTCAAGGGCGCTTTACACACAAAAAAACTCTTACATACTAAAATCATAGAATAACAAAATGAAAAATAAAATGAAAAGGAAAGAAGAACAACTCGAAACATTAAATAGTAAAATAAAACAACGAATATTAAAAATGTTCTGGAAAGGATTTTGTAAACAAGTGCGTTTTAAGTCTTTTCTTAAATAATGTTTCTGAATCCGAGTTTCTTATTAGGGAGAGCAAAGAGTTCCACGCTTTAAGGCCCGCCACCGCAAATGCCAGTTCGCTGAACCTAGTTTTCGGGAACTGACTTGCCGCTTCCACAACCCTTCCCACCGCTGAAGTAGAAGCTGACCTGAGAGTTTGATTTCTCCCATTTATGTTGTCTGGAATACAGAGCTCCTGAAGATACAGAGGCACCATGTTATTAGTTGCCTTGTACATCAACCAACACAGTTTGGACTCTACTCTCTCAGGAAAACGAAGCCAGTGCAATTCTCGCAGAAGGGATGTTATGTGCGAGAATTTTGACGTTCCATATATTATTCGTACTGCAGCGTTTACAATAGATTGTAGTCTATCGAGCTGAAACATCGGTAGGCCAGCATAGATACCATTGCAGTAGTCCACACGTGATACAACAAATGCATTAATGAGTAAACGGGCTGCCTCAGAGGGAAGTTGTCTGCGAATAGTTTTAATCTATCTCAGTTGATAAAAACATGCACTGACAGTTTTGCTGATGTGTGTATTCATGGAGAGATCTGAATCGATGTGTACACCCAACAACCTGACTGCAGATTTTGCATTCACAGACATTGATTCCTGGATTAGATGTTGTCTTCTAGGTGTCGCCGCCCATAGAAGTTCTGTTTTTGATGGATTTAATTGTGCCAAGCACTCGCCTATTTCCTCGACGCATTTTTCAATTTTTATTTTTAGGTTTTCTGTTTCATCCGGTTTGCAGAAAAAGTAAATTTGAGTATCGTCTGCATGCAGTGAGGCCATAATCCTGCAGATATTATAATTTTTTCTATATCCTTTGTATATTAGATATACAAAAGTGGTCCAAGAACTGATCCCTGAGGCACCCCGATGTTTGCTGTAATAGTTGGTGATACCATATAATTTGAATACAGTATCAAGCAAACCACTCTTAATCCATTAACAACTATTAAAGACCTGGGAATAACCTTTGATAACTCCCTCAAATTCAACCACCACATAGACGATATCTCTAGACGAGCATCCAAAACAACCCACTGATCTATTGTAACTAAGAAGACTGCCTAAGGATAATGAAGACTATCGAAGTTATGGGTTCCTAAGTAATTACTCTAAGTTTATATCTGTTAATTAGTGTTATTTTTATTTTGTTATCTCGGCTTCGTCCTCAGAACATGAAAGAATTCCACGACACAGCCGTTTCAATTACTATCTATAAATCCCTCATCAGAAGCCTACTGGATTTCTCATCAACAATTTGGTCACCCAATTACGAAATTCACAACTACAGAGTCGAAAAAATCCAGAAAAAATTCCTTAAATCACTGACACACCGACAAGGCCTAGATGAGTTGCTCAATACATACGACAAAAGACTCGAAAATTTCCATATAATCTCATTAGAAAAAAGACGAAAAATTACAGACCTTACGACACTCCACAAAATAGTAAACAACAAACTAGACTCGCCCTCAATACTCTCGCAAATAGATATAAATATACCTGCCCGGTCTCTGAGATCCCGAACACTATTTCCACAACATATATTATTTCTCTCCTCTACCTAGAATGCTAAACCAGTACAACGAGGTCACGTCATGTAACTCCAACATCGACATATTTCACATGACACAACCTCAGTTTAAGAGAGAAATTATATCGCTCCTGACCGAAAATAGTTTGAGCGTGTAAGACGGAATCTTCGGAAATCAACCTAAACAAAAATTATATAGCAACAAAGCGCGGGTACACATTAGTTGACCTGGGAGCCTACATGCCTATTAGTCGCGCGGAGAATGTGAACTTCGTTCATCTTGTAATCGCTTATTGTACTATACTAACATTGCATAATGTATTCATGTTTTATTGTAACTGTACTAATCACCTTGTCCTAAATGACTATCCGTTGGGGTCATTCTGACCTGTCGATAGTCTTTAAATTAAAAAATAAAAATACCGAATAATTACAAAAAATATTAAAATGCTAAATTGGCACAAATTTTTCACTTCTTCCGCATCGATACATCTTCTTACACGCTCACTGGATCTTTATGATTTTAACGGTACTACCCTCGTAGCCTAGTGGGTATGACAACGGCATCTCACACCCAGGGTTCCGGATTCGACTCCCGGTGAAGTCACAATTAATCTATATAAAATAAAAATATTTTTCATTTATTGGTTTTCTTACAGCCATATAATTAATAAATCTTGAAAAAAAACAATTATTAATGTACAGAGCCTTGGGACAATTACAAGAAAACACATATATACAAGAATATTAAACCAGGATCGATAAAAAAATAAGAAAAAACAATGTCAAATAGTGAGTTTGTGTGAGTGTGTGTATTTGTGTGTTTTTATGTGTCCGTGTGTGTATGTGTTTTTATGTGTTCGTGTGTGTTCACATGTGTGGGAAGACAAATGTCATCGCGCGAGTTTATACGTAAGGGATTTTGCAAACTGCTCAAAACTAAAATGTAAAATATCGAGATCTGCAAAGGCCGTGTCATAGGTATTTAGAACTCTGTTAATAATACAGTTTTTACCGTAGTTTGTTCTCCAATGATTCAAGCGGAAAGTGTTAATTTACACAAGCCTGAGTGTCTTCGCTTCTGTAAAAGGGTCTCTTGGCCTGTTGAAGCGTAAATAAAATAAAAACTACCCTCCTTTAAAATTTGTCAATTTTCGACGTACCATCCCAAATGTTAGGTTAAATTAAATTTCTAATTAAGTTTCAATATTCATGTCAAGGCTATAAGGGTTCCGCCAGATCAGTACAATCAGAGCATTGTTCAATTAATGCATTAATTTGTACTGTGTGTACAACAAGTGTAGCAGTGTCTGTTGGGTGTTTTCAAAACTATTTTTAATTGTGATCAACCGGTACAATTCGATTGTGCAACCAGATCATTCGGAATCATGTTCTACAAAATTGAATGTCATCGTAAAATCCATGAAGTAATAATACAAACAATAACTAGTATGTGGGCTCTACGTGCTGGCATTAAACAGAAATATGCTTGTTTTTAATGTATCAGCTGCTGCGGTACCACTACACTAAGAATTAATCGGTTTGGTAAGGTTGCTGTGGTGGGTTTTAATGTTGTTACTATACTAGGTTTAAAATTGTCAAAAACAATGTATTCAACTATCTGGATTCTGTAAGTAGTATCGACAGACGCCTAATAGATCTTGGCATAGAGCATAGAATTAACACAGCATGGCTCGGGTAGAGGTCTCTGTCTGGACTATTGCGCGATACTAAGATTCCAATAAAAACATAAGATAAAGTTGAGTTACTTTAGAGTTGTGTTGGGCGCGTATAAAGATACAAACAGATAAGAGGCACGTAGCTGCAAATTAATAATTATGTAGAGATAGGGGCTGGTGGAGTCACAATGCTGGTAATGCCAGCCAGCAGTGCAAAAAGAGGAAGATCACGGCATTCATAAAATAATTAGGTTTGCTATACTGCTAACACTATTGGGCTGCTCAGGTCCGCTCTCGCTCCAACAAAATATTAATAAACAATGAAGTCAATCACACTATTTCTCTCGCTCTAATCCCGCTAAGAATATGAACGGACCGAGAGCGTTAAGCAGCCCGATATTGTAGATCAAGCCACAGTATCGAGACCGACAGAAAACAACCAGGAATACCACGAGCAACGTGGATAGCTTAAGTCAGTAGCGATCTTAAACATTTAAGAACCTTTTTTGTGTAAATCAATCGACTGTTGGATGTGGCCGTAGCCTCATTAGAGGCGTAGTGTGCGGTGATGATTGACAGGAAAACGTTAAAATGTGGAATATATTAAGGGTTATTCATTAAATTCAATTGGTTATTAAGGGGGTATTCACGAATTTCGGTCATTTTTTAGAGCTTTGTAAAAAAAAACAAAGAATATTTTTGGTATACATTTTTTTAACATTCGTTTATTTATATTTTTAAAAAATAAAAAAATAATAAAAAATTCAAAACTCAAAAATTATCGGCTGGTAAAGTGGGAGGTCCTGGCGTGCATGGTTCTGACCCTTGTGGTCATCTGGAACAAAAAAAATCTAACGGATTCTTAATTAGTAAAGATGTCGCTATCGCCTCTACCTCTGAGAAATGAAAATAAAAAAAAATTAAAAAATGGCGGCCGTTTGAAAAAAATATCTTTTTTCACGTTTTTTGTAACAGTTTAATTTTCTTTTTAAATAGTAAAAATAAAAATTTCGACTTTAATCTGCTAGGGGCTATAGAGGGATGTATAAAGAAGGTTCACAAAAAAATTGAAATAAATCGGTTTAGTAGAACTTGAGATATCATGCACGCCAGCTTGAAAAATGTATTTTCTAGAAAAACGCATTTAAAGTTTTGAGTAAAGTTTCAGTACGGTACACTTACATATTTTAATCGGCGATTCCTGCTCCATACAATGGAGCTTCCTCCACTTCAAAATGTTCATATTATTTAATATACATTATTTAGGTATAGAGTATAAAAAAGGTTTTATAGGGTAATCCATCCGCAGGTAGTCGGGCAACGTCTACCCTCTATTGTTTGATTTGTTCCGGTCGGACCACTTACTTGTCGCGTCACCAAAATCACTGTATCTCGGTAAATAATTGGAATTTTGAAAAATTCTTTTGAGGACATAATTTTGAATCTCTAAACTTACAAAATATATATATAAAAAGATTTTTTTAAATTTCTAGACTAGAATACCTCCTTAGATATGTTCGATTTAGTATTGAGGGACTTTTTGATTTCTAAACATTTATGAATTTTCTATCCTAAGGCCTCTATAATTTATGTAAATCTTCAATGCCATTTTCCTTTTTAAAAATCTGCCCCATCTCTAAAGGATTCGCGAATTCCGAAAAATTATTGTTATAAAGGAATCTAAACTCGAAACCGGTCGCCGTTAAAAATATTCAATCTGGCTTACACAAAGTTTGTTAAATTTTTTTAAATTAACGATTACGTCCAACCACAGACTAAACGCTATAAACATAAAAATATTATCAAAGAATAATTTGGCGGGATTGGTCTGCATTGTTAATAATTCTGAATACAAAAAAACTAAGTTTTTATTTTAATCCCTTTTTTGTAAATTAAGTTTACCATCATGTAATAATTGATTGACTGAAAATGAAACATGTCTAGACAAATATCTATGTCAAAAATCTCTAAAAATATCTCTTTATTATTTGATTTCTTCCTAAAAAACCGAAGTGTGAATCTATGAACCAATTGTCATAAATTTTCGAAATTCGTAGTGAATTACCTATTCTACCTACCGACGGAGTAATTCAAATTTTAAATATTCCGTGACGTTATCGGTCCGCTGGCGCCGTTGGTAGTAATCAAACTTTTGTAATGATTCCAATTTGAAAACACCATTAAAATATCTAAAAAATCCAAAATTATACTATAATTATTATTATTTTTTAACGAAAATTTGATAGATCTTTTTGATCGATGCAAAGTTTTTTCGTCAAGAAAATAAGCAAGCAGACGCCACGAGTTAAAAGAAAAGAAGTAATTATATAAAATGTTCATATAATTTGCTGAACGCTGTCTAAATTCTTTCTGACCTTTATTTTACTGACTGACATTTGACATCAAGGGCTATAAACGCTAATTTCGTGAACTATTGTTTAAAACACTGCAATCGTGATCTTTATTCGATAAAGTCATCGCCACATCGGTTCTAAACGTTATACGTGTTATTTTTGCTTTTTTATAAATGAACTATACATATATTTTAATATATGCATTTTTAAAACTACTTTATATTCAATTAGTAGATAAAGAGTACTCATTATTAAAAATGTTACTCCTAAAAAAAATGAGACCCAGAATACAGTAAAATCTCGTTAATTCAAATTTCAATGGACCCAAAAAAACATTTCGAATTATGCGGAACCCTATTGATTCGAAATTAGAAGTACAAAAA
Source organism: Agrypnia vestita (assembly GCA_016648135.1). Classification (NCBI taxonomy): domain Eukaryota; kingdom Metazoa; phylum Arthropoda; class Insecta; order Trichoptera; family Phryganeidae; genus Agrypnia; species Agrypnia vestita. The sequence continues at coordinate 136,666 of JADDOH010008109.1, forward strand.
AAAATTGCGATGTGATTGCGGAGTTCGACAAAAATTGTAAAACTCTTGAAAAGAGCCATAAATGTTCTGTATTTTTACATATTTCGAAAACACAAGATCGCGACATTTACATGACTAAAGTACCCGATATTGACATTTGCTTTTCTCGCTTGCGAAAGAAATCGAAATATACATTTTTAATTTTGTCAAATTTTTGATTTACGGCGCAGAGGGCTAAAAATTATTTTAGATTATCGGGGTTAATCTACTATGAAATTAACATTTTGGTTTTTTTTCGAATTATGGCGAATTTCGAATTATCGGGTTTTTACTTTATCGACTAGATAGATCTAGGTACTCATATAATATGACGCTGTATCAACTCCAAGGGAAGCGACCACGGAGAAGACCTAGCAGAAGATGGGGCGATAATGAGGAAGTCGCGAGAAAAATTGTTGTTTACGGCAGGACTAATTGCGAGGATAAAATCTTATCAAATCATACATAAAATTCCTTTTAATATCATTGTTAACGGCATACATTGTTTGATATTTTTCATTAAGAAATTATTTTGACAATTTTCAAAATGGTGAAGTTTAGTTGCTGGCCCTCAAAGGTTCTTCTTCATGACCCGCGTAGCTTGGTGGAGATAATTATATCGTCAGAGTCTGAGTGAAAGAAAAAAGTTGATTATTTTCTTGTTAAATTATGTAATATCTATGATGCAGCACATCGTAAAAAAAATATGTAAGTGAAATCAGTTAATATTCATAATAAGCGAACGACGAAATTTATTAAAAAAAAATCATGCTACATGGTAGATAATATTATTTGTAAGATGCAAAATTTGAATAAAATCGGCCCAATAGTTGTTGAGATATTTCTTCCATCGGTCTGAAAAGGGGAGTTTCGAGGAAAAACGCAAAAGAATAATGAACTTCGTGTTGTTTTTTGAACTCTGCACCGTGTAAAGTGATTACTTGAGCCAGCTCATACAGGTCATAAGTCCTTTTACCACCCCATAAAGACTTCCGTATACGTTTCACATATAAATAGCTTCGTCTATAATATGTCCGAGATACTTAAGTTTTCTTGACTTGATAGTCCGCCACACTTCTCAGTCTTTTTCCATACGCCGGAGAACATTAACATTTGTCACTCTATCCACCCAGGTATGCGTCTATCCGTATGGTATGTGTCACTCTATCCACCCAATATACGTGTACTGAGCCACATTTCAAAAACCTTGACTTTGCGTATTGGTTCTTGGTTTAGCGTCCGTGCCTAAACCTCATATAAGAGAATGGCAAAAATATAACACCGAGCCATACGCATTCTAAGTTGCAGGCTTAGGTCACGGTTAGGTTAGGTTAGGTTATAACGTTAAATAACGATCTGATTCTGAGAAACGCCCTTCTTGCCATCTCTATTCGAGCTTTTACTTCTCGAGATGGATCCCAATTCTCATTTACCCATACACCTAAGTATTTGTATTGCGTAACTCTTTCTATTGGTTCGTTTTTTTATGGTTATATCTGGCATCGGAAGTGATCTTTTTGACACTATTAACAATTTGGTTTTACGAGACGAATCTTCAGGCCATACTTGCTACTTGCTTCATTCACGATTTTTAGTGTTTGAAGGTCTTGAGCATTGTCTGCAAACAGCACTGTATCGTCCGCAAATCTAATATTATTTTATGATTTTCCATTCACCAATATCCTTAGAGCAGTGTCATCTAGGGCTGGCTTCCTTAAATATTGACTCGGAGTACAGATTAAAAAGCAGCGGTGATAAGACGCATCCTTGTCTCACACCGCGCCTAATTTGGATGTCTTCACTCAGTGTGATTATCACTCATATAGAGACTTCTATAATTTATCGTAATTAATAATTGTCCTCTGTGAACAAAATCCAGTAATCGTATTCTCAGAACATACATATAAAAATATTGTTAGATAATAATGAAAATCGTTTAAAAATTCACCTACCACGCTAGCTTCAAAATGCTATAACTTCATAATTTTTAAATAAGTCTTCACTCAAATTATTCTTAGAACTTCAATCTGTAAGATAAACCAAAAAAAAAGATTATTTGAAAATGTCAATGTGGATTACCACATAAATTCATCTAGAGTACATAATACATGCGTCCTACAATTTCTTTCAAGCTTCTCTATGTAGGTGTAACATTTCCCTATCAATATTCATACACATTCCCACTTTGTTACTGAGTTCAGTTAAGAGATCGTTAGTTGTGGTATTATATTAGTATTAGCCGTTTCCGCCAACACAACAACGTCGTCAACAAATCGAAGATGTGACAGCAAATCTCCATTAATGTTAATTTCCAACTACTTCAAAGCCTTCAGAGTCAATAAATTGTTTAAGACTCCGTTATTAATAAATACAATCAAATAGATAAAAGAAGACTCGTGCGCGAGATTCGTATTCAATGAATGATAAAATATATTGACACTAAGAAACTTACGACAAAGAATGCGGGAGATGCAAACGGAATCCTGGTGTGATTTTGAACGTGGAGCCGACTGACACCCGCGGTTGTCTGGCGTAGATAGTCCTGCGGTAAGTTCGGTCTTACACTTCCGCCGGATGGATGAGAAAATACACTTATGCAGTTTGAAAATAAATTGTTTCATTCAACGAATTTAGCAATATTTAAGTGCGAATCGATTACATTGTAGCCGATTACATTAGTATTGTTTATGTGACGACTCCATAATTTCCTCGCCCGCCTCGTAATTTTATCGCTCATGATAAAACAATGCCTCGTAAGCCACTTAATACATAATTTACAGGGGAGGCAAAAAACTGCGTAATACCTAGATTTTTTACAATAAATAGAAAATGAGGAATTGCTTTAATGGAATAAAATACACAAATAATTGTTTTCAAAATGCAAGCTTTTGCCAGGTTACATATCCGCATATTTTAAAGACAAATACACAAAACAACTAAATTTTGACAAAAGTGTGGTATGTAACATACCTCGCATATAATATATCTCATATTATATGCGAGGTACAGGTACACTCTAATTTTATATAATGTTTTAATTCCAGCAATTTATGTACTTTACGACAGATAGACGGACAGACAGACAAACAACGAAATTATTATGTTTGATGGTGATTAAAGCGGGAATTGGGTTGTTTTAATTATGTTTCTTTTCACAATGCCATAAACGAGAAAAGGTGATCAGTCAAAAATTCTATGGTGTCGAGATGACCATGTCGTCACGAATAAACGTATTAATTTGTAATTTGTACGTTATCTATATGATAATTGCCCCAAAAATGCCGATAGTATAGCGTGTGTTTTCATTGCCAGCATAAAAAAAAACAAATGGCGAAATCGTATAAAGTAGCGAGAATTATGGATTGTTTTAAAATACATGCAGATAATATTTAATATGTAGAAATATAATACACGTAAAATAAAAATGGTCACTTATAAAAATAATGTACTTAATATTTATACACGTTTATTAATTTTTATATCTACATATTTATGTTTCAAAATTGTTTGTAAATTTCGCCATATCTTTTTTTTGTTATGTACTGGTCAGCTGTCTGTTCGGCGCAATTGAAGCCATATTGGAGCGATAACAGCTATTTTGGCGAAATATTTACGTTTTCTTTTTATACAATTTATCGCTTTAACACTAGAAGCGCCGCCGTCCCATTTTTGTCCCATCCGCAAGTTTGATCGTCTATAACTTTTTTGTTTTTTTATTTAGGTCGGTAAAACTTTTTAACTTATAGTAATTTTAGGTATTTATATAATTCAAAATGTTTTCAATTTTATAACAAGAATAGTTTATTAAAAGAATCAAGATATACCTAGAAGTGCCGCTTGTCCCTTTCTTGTCCCGTCATTGTTTCGACGTAGACAAAGATGAAAATTATGTAATAAATGCATTTCCTTACCTTGGAAAAGATGATAATAGACCAAATAATGAGCGTTTAGGTGATTGGGTTGTGAAGAAATTGATGTAGCCGTACATCAATAAGGGCAGAAATGTTACTCGTGACAACTTTTTCACTTCACTTTTGTTAGCGGAATATTTTCGCTAACAAAAGTGTCTAATATAAGTCCAAAAATACTAGTATCGTAGGCACAATCAACAGAGCTCGCAGAGAAATACCAGTATCCGTGGAGACCGCAAAAGAAGAATTATACAGTAAGTTTGTGCTAAAAACCGGCAATACATCATTGACTCTTTATCAGCTAAATCTAATAAAAATGTACTAATGCTCAGCACTGTGCATTCCAATATAACAATAGACTCTAGTTCAAAGAAAAAACCTGAGACGATATTATTCTACAACAGCTCAATATGGAATAGATGCCGTAGATCAAATGACTCATAAATATACAGTAAAGGCAGCTTCAAGACGTTGGCCAGTTCATACATTTTATAATTTGTTAGATTTAGCGGGTATAAATGCTGTAGGTGCTGTACAAAATAATCAACAACAGCAAAATTAAACGCAGAGACTTTTTATTGCAATTGGGAGAAAAATTGGGAGTAAATTATATGTCTAGTAGAAAAACAAATATTCCGAGAGATTCCATACGAGAGAGAAAAGATAAACGAACAAAGTGTTAGGTCAAGTCAAAATGCTCAAATAATAAGTCCTATGAGAAGTGCCACCTGTGAAAAAAAAACTGTCTGCAATAAATGCACAGGTAAAGAATATTATTTATACGTTAATTGCTCTACACATAATGATAACTAGTTTAAAAATATTTGATAATTTATTACAGTTACAATTACTGTGCGAGTAGCGATGATTTTGATACTAAACCAAAAAAAATATATATAATAATAATAAGTTTTTTTATTCATTTCTTTTTTGGTCTTGTGTTACACCTCGACTGCCTAGCTAGTAAAGTACAACATAAACATTAGACTTTTAATTCAATTTGTTACGTATTTGTTTTTCAGACAACAAGGATTTGATTTAAGTTAATTAATAAACGTGTTTTAAATAGATGTTTATAATTTTTTTATTTATGTTATGACAAATTTATGTAACACATATTTTATAAGCTTATAACGCCCCACTAGGTGTAACCTGTTCTGGGGTAGTTATAATTAACAAATCACTGTAATAACAATATTATTGAAGAAAAATATAAAAGAAAAATCTATACATATATAATAATTCTATACAATAATTATACATATAATATAAAATATTTATATAACATAAAAGTAGTTTTAATCATAATAACTTATACCAAGACAAATATGTCCCCGACAGCGGTTCTAGGGGGGTCTTAATCTTCGGCGCTTCTAGTGTTAAAAAGCTATTTTTAGTTTAAAAAGTGTTATATCATAGTGAATGAAATGAATCAAAGCGCAGATTTTAGATTATTTTAGATTCACCTGCAAGTACATAATTTTGTATGATTTTTAACTGTCATATTCATGACTTTAAGGTGAGAATTTCGTGTTTCGGAAGTGATAAAAATAAAAAATCTTTATTTTATATTTTCCAGAACATTAATAGTATGAGGACATACAGAACAACGGCATTAAGAACAAATATGTCATTATATTAAAGTTGTCCCCAAATCAATTGTAAATGGTTATTGCTGTGTTTAATACATCCACAGCGACAATCAAAAATGCAAAATTAGTATTTCCGTGACTTTCCATAATTGTTTTACGATGAAATTGTATTTGATAGATCTTTCTTTAAATTTAGTGCAAGAATATCCTTTTTAAAATGTTTTATTTTGATAAATACGAAAAAAAAAATTAAGATTTTAAGAAAATTGGACCACGTTTTTTAATATGATGGCAAAGAGTGTTAATTTGACAATTGACAACTTGAACTGTTAATAAATTTTAAAGCATATTAAAAATATTAATTTTAAAACTCCGCTCTGACTTATTAATCGGTTAGAAATACTGAATAAATACTTTGTCTTAATTATATCTAAACTACCCCTACACCCGTGAAAAATCACGGGTGTACTTAATAACGACCCTTGCGCTTTACCTGGCCCACGGGCTGGTTGCGTGTCACACTCTAATTAACTTAAGTTGTATTTCCAACAAGTTACGGACGTTGCAAACCGAAAGACAACGAAATTATTATATATAGATAGCCACCATTAAGATCTATCAGACCCATTTGCGTAGTAGCTATCACTTGTCGCGAAGCGACTACCATGTCCGACAGCATGGCCTTGCAGCAAGCAGACACCGCGTAATGGCCACCATTGGCTGCGAATCGCCCACCATAGCCGCCATTGCATGTGCCATTGGCGACAGCCGATTGTAGACGCGCAGCGGTCACTACCAGCCGCGAAGCGGCTACCCTACTTGACCACGTGGTCAAGCAGCGAGCAAATAGCAATGGCCGCGCAGCGGCCTAGACAGCCGTCCGCAGGGCCTAGCAGCAAGCAATCGGCGATAGCATACTGGAACATTGCTTCATAATGACTGTTTAGTTTCTTATGTATTTAGTTAGATAGCAAATTTGGAATGTGCGGCAGATAATTGAAATAATAAGAGAATTAGACATCTATCATACCTTTATTTAATTAAATACTCGAAGGCTTTTGGTTATGTTTAATAGGCGAAACTACGGATGGTTCTTGAGGAAATAGGAGTGTCATTACACTTGGTTGGACTCCTAAAAAGTCTTTATGATAACACTGCCATTAAGTCGGTAATATTACTTCCAACTGTATAGGGCAAACAATAGAAATGATATAAGACAAGTGTTTCCCCATAGCCATTCAACATTTGTAGGTACTTCCTCCATTGTTATTCAATACTTGCACAGAGTACGTCACGCAGAATATTGGAAGAACAGTAGAGTATTTTCAATCGATGAAAAGAAGATCGCAAAGCTATGTACATTTTGCTGACGACCGCACGCAATCCTTGTTAGTATAGATAATACAGCGTGAGCAAGCGGTTTAAAATGTGTTTTATGTTAGGTATATAAAAATCCTTTTAATTTTCTTGTACTGTAAAAGCCCATTAGGGCGTTGATTAATAAATAAATAAACTTCGTAAAAAAACAGATTAAAACAAAAATATTGCGCCAGTGCATCACCACCTACTTTGAATCCAAGACGAATCCAACTGGTTCAACAGGAATAATGAAAGAAAGTGACATCGAAAAAAGTAACCCATAAAAACCAAGTTTTTGTTATACTTCCTTTCTCAATTACTAGTGGTAACTGGTTTGGCGCTTAACCTATGAGTTGGGCTCGTTGGGATGCGACGCTACGAAAGGATAAAAAATTTCGAAAAATCCAAAATTATTATTTTATCAGTTTTCGCGACCAGATGCATTGGAATCTCTTCATGTCTTCATACAAATTGTATGAAAAAACCATTACAAATTTGAAAAATCCAAAATTATACTATAATTATTAAAAAAATTTAACGAAAATTTGGTAGATCTTCTTGATCGTCGCCACGAGTTTGCTTGCAAAGTTTCAGCTCGATTGGATCACGGAAAAAGGGATAAAAATCGATCCAAAGTTTTTTTGTCAAGCAAGCAAGTAGACGCCACGAGTTTATATAAAGGAAGTAATGAAAATCCAAAATAATCACCGTTAAATGGATGGAAAACATAAACTATGTTATCTCTACTTGAGTTAAATTATTTTATATATTTTACTTCTCGTGTTTCGAGAATCAGAATCTCTAACGACAGGTGAAGTATTAAACTAACTACACTCAAATATAGAAAAAATTGTATGGATTGGGTGAAAAGACAAATAATTAATTAATTAGGTACATACTGACATAAGGAGCCGGAGTTACTGGTGTGAAGGTGGCTGTAGAGGAAATAAGGGAATGTAGCGGAAAGAAAGGAGAGGAGAAGAGTCGGTGAAAGTTATATTGTTATTTTAAACAAATTAATGTCCGAAATCAAATTTCTTTTAATTTCTGAACTTTCAAAATTACTCATTTTGTTACCTTTACGCGCGACGGGAGAGAAAAGTTTAATAATATATAAATGAAAAGAATGATAAAAATATTGATTATTTTATTTGTATATATCTACTTTTATATGAGTATTTCACCTACATGTTTCGGAAATACCTTTCCATCGTCAGGGTGTTGTATGTATGTCAAAATTTCAAAATGAATAATGTCTTTTGTTTTTCTAAATTAGTTGAAAATTTATTTAAAAAAATATTATTACTAAAGTTTTTGATTACTCGCAATTATTGGAAAAAAATTTAGAAATGGGCTATTATTATCAATAATATTGTATAAACAAACAGAGGGACTTCCTACGGGAGCACCCACGAGTCCATTAATTGCAGACATTTTTGTAGATAATTTAGAGAAAATTATTTTTAATTGCGTTAAAAATATTTTGTTATGGAGAAGGCATGTTGATGATATATTATGTAGTTGGACAGGATCAAAACGTCAAGTAAATCATTTTTACAACTAATTAATTCATTTCATAATAACATAAAGTTTACTTTAGAAATAGAAAATAATTTGACACTTTAGATTTAACACTTTTTAAAAGCTATAATAAAATTGAATTTAAAATTTATAGAAAGCTAACTTTTACTGATGCTATAATACATAGTACATCTAACACATAAAAACTCGGGTTTTCATTCAATGATACACCGTCTTGTCAATGTACCTTTGTCTCACTCTAATTTTCAAATTGAATTAAATACAATAAAACAAATCATATCTAATAATGGATACAATGCAGAATTGATAAAATTTAAAAAAATAAATTAAAGAATGATTTAAATAACCAATTTTTATTCACAGATATTCATATATATAATTCACAGATAAATACATACATATATAATTCACAGATAAATATAAATAATAATAATAATTATTGGCGAAGAATTTTATATATTAATACATTCTCCAATCAAATTTCAAAATATCTACCAAAAAATATTAGACCTGCATTATATACAAATAATAATATAGGGAAACTACTCATAAATGCCAAAGATAAAGATAATATAATTAACGATTCAGGTGTTTATAAACTGTCGTGTAAAGATTGTATAGCGTTTTATATTGTAAAAACCGGTCGAAATTTCAATATAAGAGTTAAAGAACATTTAAGATGTCTGAATAATCATGGTTTTTCTGAATTTTCAAATCATTTATTAGAAAATGATCACGGTTTTGATAAAAATTTAGGACTTTCTATTTTACACATAAATAATTTTGGTCTGAAATTGAATAATTTAGAATCATTAGAAATTAGTAAAGCATGTATTAGTAAACAAAATATTATTAATAATCAATCGAATTTGACTACTAGCGCAATTCTAAACTTTTTTACAATAATTGCGAGTAATCAAGAACTCCTGTAATAATATTTTTTTAAATAAATTTTCAAATAATTTAGAAAAACAAAAACATTATTCATTTTGATATTTTGACATACATATAACACTCTGACGATGGAAAGATATTTCCAAAATATGTAGGTGAAGTACTCATATAAAAGTAGATATATACAAATAAAATAATCAATATTTTTTAAATGTCAATCTACAATGTTGCTCAATCAATTGAAAAAAAAGAAAAGAATGATTATTGTCCATGATTATCCATGATTCACGATTTCAGAAAAGTTATTACTAGTTACACAACGACTATGCTATTTGAGTCTAATGTTGAAAATTTTAGAATTTTGACCGATGTATTTACTATCTATAACTATCTCCGCACGAAATTTCATGAACAGCGCTTTATTTCTTAATTATCCATTTTCGACTTTGAATTGATGTGCTGTGGATTCTTGATTCTTGTTCCTCGAATAATCCTTTTTCCGCACTTGTCGTTTATTTCTTCCAGTCCCGAATTAATTTCATACAAAATACGCAAAAATAAATCGTATCGATAGTTTCTCTATACATTGTTTTAAAGCATTAATCGTTTAAACTACGCGTCGTATTCCGTAGCTAAATGTTTGGCATCAACGGTTTTGCTGGATCAAACGAGTGGGTAACACGTTTCAAAGATCGTCACGGTCTTGTGTACAAGAAGCTTGTGGGAGAGAGTGCATCCGTGGATCCAGAAAAGGATCGTTGTGAATAAATGAGCGATACGAGCCTCTTGTATCTTCGTGCAATGCTGATAAAACTGGCCTGTTTTATAATTGCCTTCCTAACGCAACATTGACGTTAATGGGCGAGTCCTACCACGGTGTGGTATGGTAAAGGATCTCTGTGTTGTTTTGCGTCAGTAGTGATGGAACTGACATACGCGAGCCACTCGTCATTGGCAAATAGCGCAGGTGTTTTAAAAAACGAAAACTTTATCCGAAAATATACTATAAACATTTTAAATTTGTTTTTAAGGGACCTTGACGCAGATAAATTTTGAAAATGTTGTTGCATCCGACGACGATGTCCCAACGTATAGGATAGAAACCATGGATAACTTGCGCGACGCAAGGCTGAAGGAGACAGCAGAAGTGATTGAAGATGTCGACGGGAAGACCCGCCGCTTGTACTTTCGTTTTCAGAAGCATGCGCGGCCTTCGAAAAATTAAAAACTTTTTTTATGCACAATGACAACAAATGACCACGAAAGATTATGTATAATACAATGTTTAGGTAATTTTTTTTCGTTTCTGTGCGGCTTTCCAATTTTATTTTTATTTAACCACATTCATTTATATGTAAAGTACATATCTTTTTATAAATATTAATCATTATTGTTTTAAAGTATCATCGTTTTCACGCATTCATAGAACCCTTCAAAAACGATCGATCGAGAATTCACTGTAGTTTATTTTCCATACATTTAATGATCAGCATGAATAATTTCTACAATGATAACGCCAAATCCATCAACAATATAACCAAATTGTCGATTCAGTCGTGCCCTATTTTCTTACATGCAGCAGGATACTCAGCTGGACCATCTACTTTTTTAAATAAATTAATCAACTGACAAACTTAGTTCGGCAGGTATCTCCACTTAGCCGCCAGTAACCTATTCTTACGTGTTTAACAATAATTTAATTCTATACAGGAAGACAGATATGAATGAGGCAGACAGATGACAATATGATTTTTTTGTGTTATTATTGGCGGGCTGGCTTAATCAAAATAATAAATCATCACGTAAGAGTAATCAATTGTACGTGTAGGCGTAAAAATACATTAAAAATATAGTTATTTTTGCGTGCTATCTTATTCTACTACGTCCCGCGATGATATATGCGTCACCGCGCCGATCTCTAAGAACTAGGAATCCTCCCATCCCGATTCCGTAACACGTAAGGCGACGAGCCCAGCAGCCCAGCAGGCCAGCAGCCTAGTGGGCCTGCTCCGACACGCGCGGCGGGTCTGGGCGCCAGAGAAGGCAGCAGCAGAGTGCGGAAGAACAAAACAAAGACGGCCGGACGCCGGTTGGACCCCAAACAGGTTTCGGCCTAGACGGAGGACGGGGGCCAATAAAAATAGACTGAATAATTACGTCGACCGGGCGAGGACGAGAGGAGACCAGATCGTCTGTTCGCTCGGAATTTCTTCGCTAGATTATGAATCAGCTCCGATGATTACGTCACTTCTCGAGGTTGGATTTAGTAGCTAGAGAACGTCTGAAGATTTTCTTTACATTATAATTTGTGTGTTATAAATTATATTAGGTCCTTACATATGAAATTGATGTTTTGCCGTACTGGCAAATTTGATCTCAAATATCTTCTCTTTGGTTAGGAATTCCAAATCCAAATTTATACAGCTATTTACTCATGTATTTGTGTTTTGAAAATTATAATTCATTTGTTTTTTCCTCAATTGTTTTTTTCTTTGCGTCACTCAGTTTACAAAATGAAAAACTTGAAATATCGCGTTATTTACGAGTACGAGTTCCACCGTGGCACCAGTACTGCAGAAAAGGCTCGAAGGATTAATGATGTGTATGGCGACGGTGCCGCAAAAGAAAACACAGTGCGTTTTTAGTTCCAACGTTTTCGTTCTGGAAATTTCGACCTGCAGAACAAGCCCCGTGGACGGCCGGAGACCAAAGTTGATAATGAAGAATTGAAGGCTATTGTGGAAGCGGATCCATCGCAAACCACATCCGAGTTAGATGCAGGCTGCGATGTTAGTGATAAAACTGTTTTAATCCACTTGAAGCAAATTGGTAAGGTGAAAAAGCTTGAATGGTGGGTACCTCACGAATTGAGTGAAGCAACTCAACAAACGCGCGTTGACTGCTGCGTTGCATTACTCAACCGGCACAATAATGAAGGGATTTTAAATCGAATCATTACCTGTGATGACAAGTGGATCCTGTACGATAATCGGAAGCGCTCATCGCAATGGCTGAACCCTGCCGAACCAGCCAAACCATGCCCCAAGCGAAAATTGACTCCAAATAAGTTACTTGTGAGCGTTTGGTGGACTAGTGCTGGTGTCGTTCACTACAGCTTTATTAAATCTGGCCAGACGATTACGGCAGATGTCTATTGTCAGCAACTGCAAACCATGATGGAAAAGCTAGCTGCTAAACAACCGAGGCTGGTTAATCGCTCTAGGCAACTGCTGCTTCATGATAACGCTAGACCACACACTGCACAACAGACGGCTACCAAATTAGAGGAGCTTCAATTGGAATGTCAAAGACATCCACCGTACTCTCCGGACCTTGCCCCAACAGATTACCATTTTTTTCGAAATTTGGATAACTTCTTGCAAAGGAAAAAATTCAACTCCCATGGGGCAGTCCAAACCGCCTTCAAAGATTTTATTGATTCCCGTCCGAATGGTTTTTTTAGTAAAGGGATCGATGAACTACCTATGAGATGGCAAAAGTGCATAGATAGCAATGGTACATACTTTGATTAAATAAATATATTATAATAAAAAAAAATCGGCTTTATGTTCCTCCCATACTAAACCTCAATTTCATATGTAAGGACCTAATATGTTCATTGTATTCGGGCCTGTGGAGCAGGACGACTCCAACTCATTTTTTTTATTTCTATACAGATATACAAAAAAAATATTTAATACGAACACGATCTATTCCAATCCGGGAAACTGCGATTACCAAAATTGCCATATTAAACATTAGAAATTTGTACATAAATATAGTCTCTCATAAATTATGCGTACATTATTTCATTTTCTGAAGAAAACTGTTTTAATGTGTCCATTCCGTGGGGCTCCACCGCCGTGAGCGAGATGCAACTTTCCCGGTTCAAGTTTGTTCGAGACAGAGAAGAAGGCCATTAAATGAAATAACTAAAATGTAGCACACTGACTTTTTAACCCGATAAACCATTTTTTATAACAATCGTTTAAGATAAAATTTTCCCTCAAATTGCTTCCAACTTTACAAAAAGTGGGTTTTCCCGTACCGGATATGCTACATTTAAAAAATATTACATTTCGAATTAAGTAACGCCTTCTTTTCCGTATCAGACAAACGTAATCGGGAAATTTTGCATCTCAGTCACGGTGGAGGAGCTCCACGGCCATTTTGTGTTTTTTTCAAAAAAATTCTAATAAAATAATAGTTTAATGTGTACCACAATAAGAGTCAATGAAAAAATTCACATCCTTGTAAAAAATAACCCAATTTCTTTCTAAATTTTAGGCTCCCTGGGTAGTTTAACTAACTTAAATATGTTTGATTCTAGATATCTTACTAAAAATTTATAAAAAATATTTATCTCACTTACAATTTTCGATAGAAAAGCTCGAGAAATAAATACGTCACACTATTCGGTAACGTGCTTAAAAGGATTCCGTTTTCGTCTTCCAAATGAAAGTTTCAAAATTGTGTTATGCGCCATATTTCGAGCGTTTATATGAGTTTTAATATTATAAATTTGTAATTAAACTTAACTGAATTAATGATTTTGATATATAAGAGCCGACAAGCGACGTCTGCACCGTAAGAAATTATATGTTTTAAATTAATCCAGCAATTTTTAAATATGCTTAATTCAAGTCGTTCCTTAAGATGCATATTTTTAAAGAATATTTGTTTTTTAAATTAAAAAAATGTGTACTACCCTATTAATTATGCATAGACGCAACGATTGCGCGCTTTACCGTAACTGTATCCGTTTCCGTGCACCAACTATTAGTGCAGTGGGCGCGAAACCTTTAAGCCATGTATTCACTAGGGGACAAATCGCGAAACATTCCGCTCGACATGTCGCATCAACATCTACGCTCATGTTTCGGGGACAATGACGCGGTCATTTGACGTGTACACACCGGGACTCGCATATCTTGTCGCGGAAATGTCATCCAATGAGGTTATGGATGACAGCTGCGGTATCTCATTTGGCGAAAACGGGGTTCCGCGCAATTCGAAATGTTTTTTTGGGTCGCAATTTCAAATTAACGAGGTTTTACTGTAGTAAATTGAATATTATTAAAAACAAGGTCCTTTTTGCAAATAATTATTGTTTTCCAGACGTCGCGGAAATATATCGCCCTATGAGGTTATGATGATAGCCGCGTATCTGTTTATGTTAATGAGTTTATCGAAAAGTAAGAGGAGAAAAAAGAGGAGAATGCGAAATTATTTACTGCAAAGAGAAAGAAGGACGGACATTCTATGCGATCTTCGATCGATACAGCTCGATGAGTTCAAGAACGATTTCGTTTCCCCGCATTGTCATCTTGACAGATACAGCGCATGCGTATTCACTTGTAAACATACCACGTGGTACTGACGCTCCGCGGAATGTTGCAGTGAGTACGCTCGGGTACCGTGCGCATGGCAACGTTGCCACGGCACGTAGAAATGCCGCGCTATGTTGTGCGCGAGGTCGCGGAACAGTGCACGACGTTGCAACGTCACGTAGACTCTATGCCGCGCGTGCTGTTGAGGGACAATTTGTCCCCTAGTGAATACATTGCTTTAGTGTGTAGAGCGCGCCACATCGCTAGGCTGTGTACATGGCGCCCACAGCACCAACCTTCACTTCTGCATTCGTCGGCGTTTATTGGCTAGAATTTAAACAATGTTTTTATTACGTCGTGTCTTGTTCGCATTGTGGGATCAACTTACAGATGTTGTTTATTGATTATATTTTGAAATGCCGCCAATATCACAGCACAACGTATGAGTGAAATGAGAATGGAACCCACTATTTTGTAACTTTATTATCGATTTCCATAATTATTTTTTAACATAGAACGTAGCCACGTTATTATAAATAGAAAATTTCGTAATAAATTTTGTATTATTTTCTGTTTTACCGATACCCCGATCGATATCGGTAAAGCAGAAACAAAAAAAAGTCGACGAGAATTGACACCATGCATCTAAAGTACCTACCTTATTTAAAATTGAAGTTATATAGATTTTGAAGTCGACGAGAATCGATCTCGCTGCCTTCCACATACCAAGCGAGAGCTTTACCATCTTACTGTTCCTCCATTTGACTGCGGTGACAACAAGGCATATTATGCAGAGAACATATTATGTTCTCATATTCGTCACACACACATACAAGTATACAATTCTGATTTTTATGTTATTGAGATTTATATTTTATGTAAGGGGTGGTGTTTTGAGCTTAAGATATTAGTAAAATGCTATTTTCTCGTCTGGCTTGTAGTGTAGTGATTAGTATGTCCGCCTGTCACGCGAGTAACTGGGATAAGATTCTCCTCCGGGACATTTTATGTGGAGTTTATAGGGGTGGTGGGCGACTTTTAAAAATTTATTTACAACATTTGTACAAGTATATATTTCGAGATCCCACTAGCAGGCACAATACTAGCCGTAAATCACGGGACATAATAATAATTAATAACGCCCCTTGCGTGCAATCTGAGCCACGGGCGCCCAGGCCTCATTAGCGGCTAATCATCATCGGTTGTTGTAATTCCAGCTTAATTCCAGCGAGTTACGGACTAACATACGGAAATTCAAAATTAAGATATTTTATTTTTAGATAATAATTTTCTTTTCTATCTCTAACAAACGTGCATCGGAGAAAATTGCATGTCGGTCACGGAGGAGGAGTTCTACGATGACATAACGCGGCCATTTTGTTTTTTGCAAAAAATCCAAAAGACAATAGTTTAATATGTACCTTAATAAGTGCCTTGTAAAATATCACCCGATCCCTACACCTAAATATTTCCCAGGGTGTAAATTTTAGTCTAAAATTTGTACAAAAGGCACATCACAAAGCAAGACAGCGAAAGATTCTCGGGACTCCGTTAAAAGACGAATAAAGCAAATTTAAATTAAATTTCAGAGAATTTTCGCAGGTTTATCAAATACCCGGACCGAAGTGTAAAGTGACGCCGTACGTTTCAACAACTAAAGTATTTGTTTTTATGACGCCACGGTTCCATCATCGTCATCGTCATCAAGTCATCGAGTCGTCTGATAACATGGGTCCCTTAACGATACCGTGAGAAACCCAAGCGGTCTAAAAGAAAAAATACGCGAGGTGTAGGTCTTTCCCTTTACGGGAGAATACCTACCTAGACATTTTGAAAAAAAAAAGATTTTTAAATTTTTGCATTTTCTTAAAGCTTGAGGTGTTAAGAATGTCTGGTGAAAATTTCAAGCAAAAATTGAAAAAAATAATAAAGTTATAGCTGATAATAGTGGCATCCCTTTATTGATTACGCGCCGCGCCACACGACGCCGCGATACACGCAGTTAGCTGCCAGTCGGGCTCTTTCGGGCTTATAATAGAAACGTTAGACCTGTTTCTATTATATTTGTGAAAAGAACTCGATGATATGGTAAAAGGCGAGGTGGAGGACTTATTATGGACCTGTAATCGATAATTTTATGCATGTTGAAAAATATTGCGATTTATTCATTGCTCAATTTTCAAACGTGTTTTACTCGAAACCATGTTTTGAAAATCGGTGACCATAATATCTCGGCAACCACTGAACCGATCAACTTGAAATTTGTAGTGGTTATCTAGTCTTTGTCGTAGGATTTTTTTTAAGTGACTTAGTTTTTTTTTATCGGCATAATAAACCCGAATTTTTCCTTATAAAACGCTAATTTAAATTCAAACGCCCGCCATTTTGTAAAAAATCTATATATTCAAAAACTCCCACGTCAAAGACTAAATTATAGGGTCAGTTTTGATAATCTTTTTTTAATTTTTTTATTCTGCTGATTACAGATGAAATGGGAGTAGTCACCGCGGAGGACCTTTTTTTCGGCAGTCAACAGAAAGCAAGAATTTTCCACCAATGTTGAATATTTTTAATGAAAGAAAGAACATATTCTTAAAAGTATTTACTTACATGTAAAAATGATACCAATACCATAATTCATATAGGTTTTCTTTTCAAAAATTCACAAAAATTGCCCTTTTTCGCGCTTCGTAGTTCCACCTTAAGGGGGGGGGTAAGGTTTTTAACTTTTTTTTTTTGCATTTTATTTTTAATTTTTTAAATGAATGTATAACATCGTAAGAATATTATGTCAAAATTTCAAGTCAATCGGAGCAAAATTGACGAAATTATGAACATTTGAGCGATACTCAGACTGATTTTCTATACCTGCTCGGGCAGCTAAGAGACGCGCTCACCTGAGGACTACCGGACGTGCTATTAGAAGAGTTTTGCGTAGACAAGGACAAACAGATGCTGATGATGAAAGCTCTTTGCTGTGTGAACATGGCATCGACGATTATGTGTAAGTATAAAATAAGTGTTGAGTTTTATTTTGAATTTTACAGTGTGCAAAACTTTAAAGCGTTTTCCCCACATCTCACGTTTGCAAAGTCGGTG